>VWPU01010400.1:0-32852 GCA_013398955.1 Callaeas wilsoni
CGGCCGCCCGCAGCACCGCCCGCACCCCGCGCCCACCCTCCCGTCCCACCGGCTCCGCGGCGACGCCTGCGCCGACCCGCGGGGGCGGTGCCGGTGCCCGGGTCGCGAGGAGGGGGGTGCGGGCGGAGCGGCTGCGCCGAGGGCCGGCAAGAGGAGCCGGGACGGGCCGCGCGTCGCCAACTTCGCTTGGGCCCGGCGGCAACTTCGGCATCCGGTGAGAGCGGGGCCAGGCTCGGCGGGGCCGTACCTGGCAGGGCGGTTTCCATCCTCCCGCACCAACCGCCGCTGGCCGCAGCCGGGTGCGCTGCCTGTCTGTGCCCGTGCCCTGCAGAGAGCCCGGGCGTGTTGCCGCTGGTGGGAAGCGGCCGGCCGGCCCTGAAGCCACTCGCCACCCGCCCGGGCCCCGCCGGGAAGCACCTCCCTTGGCGGAGCTGTCCGTGCCGCCCGTGCTGAGTGCCGGGCCGGCAGGGCCGCCCGCGGGCAGCAGTCTCGTGTCCAGCAGCCGGCACGGGCTCTCGAGGCTAGAGGAGGGCGAAGGGCTTTTACGTGCTCACCGACAGCCGTGCGTCTGTCTCCCGACGGGGGGAAGTGTGTTGGTTGTGGGTCGGTGCATTTTCATGATTCAGTCAAAAAACACCCACAGTACTGAGAAATACGGATTTCTGGTCATAAACTTTCCTTCAGCTGGCGCCCTCCTCCATGCGTTTTATCTGAATGGGGCAACGGCCACTTACGAGCAATTAGTCTGATTGCTGAGATTCTTTTACAGTCGTGACGGCACAAATCATCGCTACAGCAAAAGGCCACTATACGCAGATGTCATGATGCTATTAGTCTGTCGTCACTAAGTCCAACACACAGAATATTTTGTAAGAAAACATTTTGCAATGACAGAGGTGCACCTGTCGGCCATTATTTTTATTTTCAGACATGAGCTTTAGAGGAAAAGTTACTTTCCAAGGTTTGCAAATAAAGGTACCCTTTCAAAAATTGGCTTAAGACCTCAAAAGCCCATGGCTCATTTATTTATGAGTAAATTAATGTCCATAGATCATGGAAGTTGTTGCTGTGCTTGTATAGAAATGTAAACCAATCCTCGGTGCATTAGTGAGGGTACGTGCCTCTTACATGGTCCGTGCAGCATCAGGTCTTGTAGTGGTAGTTGCCTTCGCTAGTTTCAAGAAAGTTAAATTGGGCATATTTACGACATCCATCCTCCTAAAGGTCTCGGTCAGGCCAATTGCTCCAACAATTACTGAATTTCACATATGTAGTTTTGTCTGCTAGTAGTGGAAATACTGGGGGGAGTCAGTCATTGTCGCCCCCCCCCCCCATGTATTGAATTGGTAGAATTTATACTTTTAAATATTATGTTTTCAAATGAGTAGTTGCTTCCTTCAGTCATCGCCCTTCATCAGAATATTACCTGGGCAGAGGTTTATGATTCTGTGATCATGGTCTACAAATTTAATGAGAGTCCTTTCTTAACCCAGTCCTATCTTCTAGGCCACTTACCTAGCCTAGCTACCCAAGATGCCTGTCTGTCTTCCAGGAAATGGACCTCAAGTAAATATCTGATGTGGAAAAGGGTTGACATACTTTGCTGTCTAAGAAGAAATCCTTATTTCATCTCAGTGATGTTGACTAGGAAAACAATTCAGACAATCTCACCTACAGAAGAAAAAGTTTCTTGTGTCAAAGACCAAGTCAAACATGAGAAAAGCAGCGTAGGACAGCTTTGTAAGAAAGAAGGAGGCGTATTAATGTCTTCTGGCTCATTCTGATAAGGCATGGCAACCTAAAGGTAGCAGGGCATGACTGGATTTGATAGTCAGAGCTTATGTAGCATTCTTGAGGAAGCTTCAGTATTATTCTACAGCTCAGTGTTCTTCTGTTCCCCTTGTGCAGAGGAATGTATCTATATATAGCCTACCTTCAAGAATGAATATTGGCATCTCAACAATAAAAACACAGGTAATAGAGTTAGTATAGCCTGTTCTACAAATAAATACATAAGATATATAGGTATCACATCTTACATGTTATATATATTATATATAATACAGAGCATATACAATCTCTATGATGTGTCTGTACTATACAGTTTATATAATACAGTATTTATATCCTCCAGGAGAAGTAACTTTTGACTTGATTCTGACTATCAGAATCAAGGAATAACTTAAAAATGCAGTAAAATAAAAGAGAAAACTTGCAAAAAAGAATTCAAAATGTTAGAATAGTGCTAAGAACTATAAGACAGCTATTCAGATAGATAGGCGGCTATGTAAGGAGACCACTTTGAGACACAGCAGATCATTTTTGTATATTCACGTTTCTCCAAAGGGCCTGAGGAATGGCAGAAGGAAGTCACCAGAACTAGAGAGAATGAAAAGAGCAGTAGCTACAAACAAGGAGGAATTTTCCTATATTCCTATAACCTAACAAAATAGGGAACACTTGTGTTCAAGTGAGTAAATTATAAAGGATCACAAAATTTGGCCCGTTAAGTGTGAAAGAACAGTAAGGCAGGCCAAAAAAGAGTTTGAGCATTACTTGGCAAAAAAGTATGGATGCTAAAAATAATCCTTTTTCTAAAGGGCAAGAGGAGGAACAGAGTATGTAGAGTTAATAGGATATTTTCCTTAAGCCTCCTATGCACATACAGACTTGAAGGTGATAAACATTTTCAGAATTTTTGAAAATAGTTCTGATGAAAATTCATAAAACTGCAGACCTTGCCTCTGCATGTTGCAAATAGTGAAAACTACAATAATACAGACAGATTTGGAATATGTGATATATTGCAAAGTATAATTTTTGTAAAGAGAAGTCAAGGCTCAGAGAACTACTGAAGATTTCCCAAGGAGCCAGCAGACATGAAAATGTGGGAATACAGCTGATTTTCAAGTTATTTGGATTTCTGAAAACATTCCATAAGGTTCCTTATGAAAAAAGTTTTAAATAAAATAAGCCACCATGGACAGAAAAGTCCTTTTATGGCTAAAAATTGTTAAAGGGTGTTAGAAAGTTCTGTCATTTCTTGCAGCTCCAGGACCCCTCCCATCCTGCCCAGCCACTGGAGCCCACGCTGGTGCCTGGGGATGCAGGGTCCTTGCCAGGCAGAGTGATGCAGCTGCTGCCTGTGGTGCCACAGATGAGGCACAGTCTTCAACGGCACCTACATGCAGGACTCACCTTCAGCTTCAGCACAGAGCACAGGCAGCCATGTCCTCTCCTCCTCTTGGGCTGGCAGGGACAAAAGGTCACTAGTGCAGGCACACACAAGACTCCCTGGATGCCCAAGCACATGCACATTCACCCGGTACGCCTGCCCAGATCCCAGCCTTCTCACCTGCCTCACGAGTGCCTATTTCCAGGCTGGTTCAGCTTGATGCTTGCTGCAAACATATTGCACTCACACATCCCACAGGCACTCCACGCTCACAGGTTGCCATGGATGACAGGATGGATCCCTGCTTTTCTGATGACCTGATGTCTCCCACTCATTGGCAAGTCCAGCTTGAAGTTTGCCAGGAAATGAGACACGCACACCCACTATGGAGAAGATACTGGCACCCTCAGCACCCAGCGCCACGCACACAAGCTGTGATGTGTGGTCACACTCCAGCTACTGGTGCGGAACCCCTCACTCACCTCGCCCGCACCAGTCCCTCCAGTAGAAGATTTTCAGGACATGCACTGTTCCCACCTCAGCAGCTGGCAGCCAAGACCTCCAACCGCTCCAGTAGCGGATACCGAGACCTCCCCAACATCAGCAGCACCAGTGGGCACCCACATTCCCAAATGCAACCTTGGTACCAAATCCACTCACAGAGGACCCTCAGTAGTTGCCACTTCATCCTTAAAACACACATACACATGGGATAGTGAGATTGGGCTCAGTCAGACGAGTGTACTTACTGCCCCTTTTAACATGACTGGTCCATTTAATACCCCATTCTTTATTTTCTCCTCTGTTCCTCCAGATGCCCTTCCCCTGCACATTCCTTCATTAGTTTGAATAGCTCCACAGATCCATTTCCAACATTATGGACCCTCAGGTTCGCATCTTATCGGTGCAAAGTCCCAGTTTGCCTGCAATTTCTTGAGAGGTAGTTTGTTTCTTGTCTTTGTCACTGTTATCTTTGACTATCAAGTTTGTGTCTCCATGTTTTGTTTATGGCTTTCCACTTTTTCTTGTTATCTCACTTGACAAGACCTTTGATCAGATAACCGTACTGAAATAAACATTCCTCATCAGTTAGTATGGCTGGCTGATTTGTGTCTCATCCCTGCCTTCCTTACCATTTGTCAGTCAGATCTGTCTCTTCATGTTCTTGTTTATAGCTTCCTCCTTTTCTTGTTCTCCATTTCTGCACTGAAAAGGTTCATGACCAGTTGTCCTTAAAGAAGCACACATTTTCCTTCCACATAACCTTCTGAAAAATATATTTTTTTTTAATTTGAAGATTAATCAAAAATTTGTTAAATTGGTGGGGTCACCCATGGAATCTCAAAGGCTTGTACACTGAGACTCTTGTTCCAGATACTCATCAAAGATTTAAAAAAAGGAAGGAATACTGAAGTGGGAAAATTTGATGCCAGTAGTTACGGGGCTGAAAGAATTTCAGATAATCTTAGGGCAAATAAAATGTAAAAGGACACAGACAAGGGGTGCAGAGAAATAATTATATACAAAGACGAACTTTGAGTTGACCATTACATCCCACATCTTCTTATCATAGATAATATATGAAAATTTTCACTTTGGTGTTCAGAGGTAGTAAAAAAAATGGTAACAGAAAATCACACAAAAAGACCACAGAACTCATACGCTTATCTTTTTGCAAGAACATGGGCGACCCTATGATTTTGAATCTTTGACACAAAGCTAAGACATTGTAGAAAGTACTCAAAGATGATTATTCAGCTTGGAAAAGAAATTGCTATGGGTATATCAACACATTTTTCTATTAACTCTTTGACCCAAAGAGTTAATAGAACCCACTGCCTCAAAGATGGCTCAGTGCCTGTTTGAATTCAAGTAGTAGGGAAACCACAAAAGAATTTAGGAGATGTCTGAATAAAAAGAAGCAAGCTGAAGTGGGCCTTCATAGTGTAGAAACTAAACTGTGGTTCCCAACACATTCAAAAAGCAACCAGTCAAGTTAGTGGAAGAGATGTCTGTGAAGCATTACTAAACACAAAGGCATCACCTCCAGCTCAGGAAACTTATAAATTGAAAAAATTCTGGAGGGTAGAAAAATTTTGAAAAAAAGGAAAATTTTGAAAAAAGGATAAAAGTAATCACTACATTAACCAGCATCCTGGTTCTGGTCAGGACAAGGTTAATTTTTGCAGTGGCCAGAAGGCACATGGCCAGGACCCAGAGGTTATTGTTTACCACCTCACCATTGTTGGTGGAGGGAAGGTGCTGCTTCTAGTTAGGGTAGTCAGGATTAATGAGCATTTTGCGTGTGAATCACTCTGTCTTTTGCACACTTTTATTATTATTGTTGTTGCAGTTATTGTTAATTCTTCTTATCTCATTGCTGTTTCAATGATAAATTGTTCTTATCTTGAACCATGATCTTTACCTTTTGTGCCTCTGGTTCTCCTCTCCAGCCTGCCATAGGGGGAGTGAGAGGAGGAGATGGAGTGAGCGAACAGCAGCATGGTTTGGAGAGTCACAGTGGAAGCTCTAAATCAGAGAGTACCATTCCTAAACTACGACATTACAATATCTTCAAACAACCATATACCTAACATTATATAATACAATTTATACTTTTTTACATTTAGTGGAGGAGCATGGAAAAATATGGAATTTGCAGAAATGAAATTCAGAGATCAGATTATTAATTGACTGTACAAACTCAGATTACGACTAAGCAGTGTCCAATCCTGTGCACATAATCCATTTAGCTTGCTCCTGTAAGAATGTGTCTCCCTCCATGTTTCATCATAGGATTTCTTGCCCTGCATTCCCTGCCAAGAAACAGATGCTAAACTCTTCTCTCCAGCCTGCCACAGGAAGAGGGGAAGAGGGAGCGGGTGAGCAGCAGTGTAGTTTGGAGAGTCTCAGCATGAGCAGTAAACTGGGGAATACCATTCCTAAACCATGACAATGAGCTGTAACTTGTACTGTAATAATCTTACTGTGTTTACTTGCTAAGTCATACATTTCAGCAATAAGCATGATGCATTCTGCTGGTTAATATATAAGAGAGTATTCTAGGTTAATAAAGCAACATACTATGCAGTATACAATTCTTACTGTAGTAAAAGTTATCAGATGACTATTAATTAAGAAATACGACACAGTAGTAAGCATTTGAGAAAATAAAAATGAAAGACGGATGCTGTATTTCCTGCTTCAGAGAGAAATGCAAAAAAAAGTAAGTATACCTTATGGAAATTTTTATCTATTGTCACTCCTTAAGTAAATAAGTTTGAACCTCAAAGTTCTAGTAGTTCAGGCTTTAACAGATAACCTTGCCATCTTTCATACCCCTCTATTCCCAAACACTTAGTAGACATGGACCACCTGGGCTTTGAATTTTCTCCTCCACACTGGGTTTGGAAAAACTATGTTGACAACATACTGGCAAAAGAATTCTCATTCATTTAGCCAAGGAGATGTGAAGAGAGGTAGTAAGAAAACAATTTGAAGGAGAGAAGGAAGGTAAGCAAGGGTATTGCTTCATAAGTGCAAGCTGCATAGTGAGCAGCTGGTTTTAGTACCTTAACTCAGTTGCTCCTGTCATTTAGCAGAAATGTCCTGGAATACCTTTGTCTTGGCTCTGTGTACTCTCTCCTTCCTTTTTCTGGAACAACTTCTGTTCTTTAACGTCTACAACCCTGCAGGAGATCACAGACGGTTATCAGCTTTTTACTACAGAAGCTTGCTTCCAGAAAGTATAGACATCTTTCAGAAGCAAGTAGCAAATTTAACATGCAAAGATGCTTCTAGTGTAAGGCAGACCTGGAGAACCGCAAATGTTATGGTGTATTCCTGACTCAGTTTCTTCAATTGGACAGTTTCAGACAACAATCATCTCAGTCTCTGTTTACACAAACAGTTCAGTTCGGGCAAGGAGTGTAGTTTTGAGGGGAGTCTCCAAATTGTCCCCACTTACTGTGCCTTACTTGATTCATAGAGAGATCTCAAAGCACATGAACTGATTTTTGGATGAAATTTACTCGAAGACATGGTCTAGGAGTGCACCCAACGTGTTCCAACCCCTTACTACAGAATACTCTGTCAAGCCTGAAGTAAAAACACTCAAAAACGGTTTTTTAGGTCTTGAATACAACATTTCACTGTATAAACCAAACAGCATTGTTCCGCAGTACTTAATGATGTCAACATTCCCTCAGTGTACTGATTTATTCAGTCTCCCTGCCTTAGGGATGTCCTCAACCCCATTTAAAGCTGTCTCTTCACCTCAAAAAGAGCTTATTCACTACTAAAGGGCTATGGATCCTAATCTCAAAGGCATCTAGAAATAACATTTCATTTCTGATCACTGTAGGATTTAAATCACTTCCGCAGCTAGCAACTATGCTTACTGCATAGCATCCTTACAGGTTTAATCACGATCAGTCAACTGAAGTTGCTTGTTACATATGACAGGATATATTACATAGAACACCATCTTTTCATACATTCTCTGAACCCATCTATGCATCTTTAGAATTTTGATGTGTGCCGTCTTAGAATATGCACAGTAAAATCCATGCCGCAAATCAAAAATTAAAACTTTAAAGCTTTCAAATGAGATTAGCGTATTTCCTTATATATCATCACAACATAGCGTTCAGAAGATAAATAAACTGAAGAATACAAAGATATTGCATACACACGAACCACACAAATAGTTAAATAATATACAGACAGAAAATGGACCGCTCAGTAATTAAATTCCCACACTATATTCAGAAACGTGACCTATGGAACAGAACCCTATGTAAAATGGAACACAAACTGCAGACTTTGAGTGCTGGTATTTGAAAGCCCCACTACAACTTAACATTCCAAAGGTATGGTGTACTTGAAACAGGAACATACAGAATCTTCAAAAATACTTACACAACATAGAGTTATAAAATATGCTCGTGTCTTTTACTCAATTACCCTTAAAGTACAAGAAAAAAAATTCTACTGATATTAGAGTGAAAAAGCAGCAGCCTATGCACTGAATCAAAGCTGCCTACATGCCTCCCTTAGGTAATCACCTGCAATCACAACAGTATGAAGTCTATAAAACATTACAATCACCTCCTTTCAAACACTTGATAAATATGCCTGGAAATAACTTTTATACGGCTAGTTTTCTATCAAACTGTTTCTTTGGTATTAACTACAAAGTCAAGACTCTCAATTGTCAGAAACAAAACAAGCAATTAAGAGTCAAACATAAAAAGGCAATAATGATGCAAAAATATTTGTCGCATATTATTTTGTATTATTATGCAAAATAAAATGTTATTCAAAATCCAGCTTCCAGAAAAATACTTCGTTAATTCTGTTAAAATTTCACACCAGAAAAGGAATTCAGAGAAAAATCAAGGCTGCCATTTTCCTTGAAATCCTTGTTTTAATAAACCCCTAAATAACCCTGCTGTACAACAGTGAAACAATAATATTCTAAAGAGTGTACTTTACACACTGCAGAAAATTTCCCAAAGCATTGCTTTTCCTTTAAAATACAAGTGGAATTAAGAGCATTTATAAGCACATTTTATGTAACTGTCAACACAGTTGGTAACAACTCCCGTGCGCCAGGCCCAGTCACTTTCCAACTCCCGGCACGCCTCCGAAACACGAGTTTATGATTCCCTGGGGCGCAAATTACAGTAAAATTGCTTACACGGGCTTTTCTGCTAACAAGTGAATGATGTAGGTGATTGGAGCCAGCCTAGGACACTCAGCAAACAGAAGGCACACTGGCCAAGCCTGGAGCACGGACACTGGCCGTGTTCGGGCACCCGGGCCGGGCCGGGCCGGTCACGTCACATGACGCAGCTCTCCTCACAGCAGCGAACGGAGGGACGGGAGCGCGTCCGAGGCTCTCCTCGCAGAGAGCAGAGCAAGGCGCGGGGGGGGGGCGGTCGAGTCCAGGGCTTCCCCGGCCGCTCGGCTCAGTGGGCGGCCCGTGCGGCACCGCCCCGGCTGCCCGAGCACCGCCCCGCCGAAGCCGCTGCTGCTGCTGGGCACTCTCGCCGAGATGGCTGCGCTGCGGGCGACGCGGGTGAGCGGCTGGGGCGGGCGAACGCCCGGAGGACACAAGACCCAGGGAGAGGCGAGGCACGGCACGGCACGGGACGGACCGGACTGGACCGGACCGAACCGAACCGAGGCGCTGCCGGTGCCGGCGGCCGGGGGAGCCCGGGCGGCGGGGAAGGGCCGAGGGATCGCAGAGGGCGAAGGGCGGAAGCGGCGGGGCCCGCCCGAGTTCCGCCCGCCGTGACCATCGGGACAGCTGCAGGCATAGGGGCTGCCCCGGTAGGGAGAGCCGGCGAGGCTGGAATCCGCCCGCTGTGCTGCTTTTCCTGCCTCGCAGCATTACCCAGGTTTATGGCCGTAATCCTCACGGTTCGAATGGGTATTGCCATCTGATGTTCTTCAGCGGAGTTACTGCACAGCCCTGGGGTTCCTCATGTGGCAAAGGCCGGGCCGTGCCAAGTGTGTGTCTGGGACCTCCCTTTTAACGGTGGAGACGGCTTCAAAACACTGGGGTTAGAGTTCAAGGTATTTTATCCAATGCATTTCCTTTAGCATGTGTAGCCGTACTACCTATGTTATTTTTTGAAAAAAATATGTGTGAAGTATAATAGTTGGTTTTCTAAAGTACAAACTTTCTACTGTATTGAACCACCAATAACCTCACAGCTTCAAACTATAAAACAAAAACTATTCAAAACACATTTAGCATTTCCAAATGCCTTTTTCTGGATTCCCCATTTCCAGAGGCATTCATGAGTCTGTATTACTTGAAAGGCCCTTCACAGCCTCCAGGCAGCAGTGTTGGTTTGCCCCAAATTTATGCATTTTGGCCACAGGTCCTAAGTATTGCTGTGAGAGTGAGGGAAGTCAGTGAGGGAAGAAGTCTCCATCTGAAGTTGGTATCTTATGGATCAAAAGTAATGCTTTAGGCAAAGGAAGCCCATAGGGAAGAAATTAATATTTCAAGTTCAGCTTCCTGACACATTACCCCAGCAACAAACTGCTCTCGATAATTCTTTTCATTTTTGCTCTGAGTTATGTAAGGGAGAATCAAGGTTAGTGACCATTAGTTTATTGTTGTCCCGTTTTCTGTGATGTGCATCTTTTCGAACAGTTCTTTTGGCATCAAGGTAATAAAGAGATTGCATCACTTTTGTGAGTAGCCTTGTCATAGCCGTTTCCTGACAGCACATTCTTCCAGTGTTAGTCTCGCTACACTGATGATCATATTTGTAATTGTGACAGAGTTTATACAATAGCGCAAGGAAATGCAGTAGGAGTTGCATCTGAACGTCACTAGCAGTAGTTTGTCACTGAATCTAACTGTTCCTCAGAGTCAAGCAATAGGAAAGTTGACAAGTAGACAGATGGTCATCCAAATTCTTACATGTAGCAAACCCTCATCCTTTGTCACCTGATCAGTCATGCAGCTTCCAGATATGAATCCTATCTGTCCATATTTGTTTGCAGGGGTATTGTTGAGTTTTTCCAGAGTAATCTTCAGTGTTACCTTGCATACACAATAGACATAAGTACACTGGTTTAAATTTTACAGCTTCTTTCATATAGGATATCATTTCTAGCATTAGTTCGAATCAGGTAAAACCTTTTGGTGGCAAAGTTATGCATTAGTCTATCAAGGGCTGCTCCTTCAAAAAAGAAAATTTTAAAAATTACAATCATCTGACTTTTTTTCAACCTCATCTTGTCTTTTTTCCAGATAAAATAAGGTGTAAATAATTCTGAAGAATCAAGGTCTTTCTAGATGTTTGTGGTACTGTTTTGGTTTTTAATATGAGAAGTAGCAGTAACAGAAAACTTAGCAAGATACTGTTTTGCGATGTCTATTGTTTTTAAAAACTTGAAATTAATAATATATTACCTACTGCAAAATGCAATCCTGAACTATTAATAAATTGACATTACCAGCACAGTATGCAAATATGTCACAGCCTCTCCCTCTTCTGTGCCTAGCAGTGGTCCTTCTGCATTTCTTCACCTTTGAGCATTATAGATGTTTTCAATATCCTCTGGAAACACTTTCTTCACTGTGTTGATACCTATTATTGGCAGTATTCTTCATGTTTTTTGTGCTGTGTTATAACCATCTATCATATAGCATTATTATTTTTAAGAGCACAGTTTATCTACCGTAACTTTTTGAAGATACTCGCTGCCTCCCCAGCTGTGTAACTTTCTGTAATGTCCTTGTCTTCTAGAGTTCCTAGTAAAATTTCTGTGATATATTTTGCATTACTATCATTAATTCAATTTTTTTTAATGCTGGGAAGTAAGTGACTGCTCCTATCACAATTGAAAAAAAAAGTCTACATTTTCACATAAGAAAATCAAGAAGAAACCTTTTCTTAGTGTTTAGGCAAATTTGGTTTTGCAGTATTGATTTGGGTCATCCTAAAAAATTATCCAATTACATATTTTTCACTAATTTCCAAACATTTCAGAGATTCATAGCTCTCAAAGAGAGTAAACCAACCTCTTAAAACAAATTCCGACATGTTTTTGCACAGTATTAAGACATTCTGAAAAATAGCTGTAGCAATGATATTTGGGGCTCTAAACTTAAAAAAGCAAAGAAGGTATTTACAATGAAGAAGAATAAATTCGTGATAAGTATTAGGAGGAAAAATAAACTTCAGATAATCTGCTGTGTTCTCTCCTACTTGGAATATAATAAAAATAATAATCACCAAGTGTCAGTGGCAGCAGCGTATTAAAAGAAAGCAGAGATGAGTCTAGGACATTATCAAAATATTCTGATATATTGGCTAATAGGTAGGTTGTTTTTAAAATCTTGCTAAATCTGCATGTAGGTAAACATTGGGCAATAGGATATTTACTAGAGGGCCAGAAAATGAAGTTTGATGAGTGTGTGTATAAATGAAAGAAATGCTGTGTCTCTGTGAACATAAATTTTAATTATGCTTAATCATTTTTAAATACTCAGTTGCACAATACTTAAAAGTGCATACAGCAGTTCACTTGCCCTTGGTCCTGTTAAAGCCTGAGATTCCTGGTAGAGGTGTCAGTTCATGTACGTGCTGCTTGCCACAGGAACAAAATACAATGTAGCCAGTAATTCTTTTATCACTGTAGTAATTGTATTATACTTGATATGATACCGTTTCTAGAGAGGGAGTCTACGTTTAAAGTTGTGCTGCAGATAGATTAGCAGCTTTTAGGAGGCTTGAGCTGGAAAGCTCTTACACCTCATGTTCTTTTCCTCTTTAGCAAATGCTTCAAACCATCACAGGGCATGGATGGAAGTCCCATTCTAGTAAACCTGCTCAAAACTTACATGTAGGCAAACTTGGAGCTGGCTTTAGCTTTGGTAAGTAGTACAGTTTTTGAAATAAATGTAGCAATAACGGGCAAATTGCAGAGTTAAAAAGAAATAATATCCTATATTGTAGTTCACCATGATTTTAAAATGAAGGTGTTCTAAATATATTTCTATTTTAAAAAATAGTTTGAAAAACAAAGTAACTTTATCCTCAGCTGAGGCAAGGCAGATATGTGTGTAGCATTCTTAAGATTTTCTTCTTTTTTTAACTCGTGTCTGTCTCAAGATTTTTTTATTGACACAGTGTCTTAGCTTTGAATACTTACCTCATATTGCTGTTTTCCATGTTACAGTACCTAAATGTAGCCATAGTTGAACTTGTTTATCAAGAAATGTAAAAAAAGAAATTCATCTTCATCTTGGCATATTATATATAATATATATACAAGCAAATGTCGAGGATCAGAGCTAGATGATTGAAACTGAAGAGTCAGGATCTTTGGGCAACCTCTGTCTTTTATGCATTTAATTAGCACAGCATTCTTCTTGTTTCTTTTGGTAATACATTTTACGTTACACAGTCCTCTCTACTTAGTTTTCAATATTTTGGGGATAATTTCATCAGATGTAAGTAAGTGCATGTAGGTGTTGATCAGAGAACAATGGAGGTTTTCTCCCAGGAGAAAGAGGAACCTGAGCTTTTTTGCTTCCTGGAGAACCCCAAATAGTGGTGGTTTGGGTTTGGGTTAGGTTATGCTCTTGTTTTCTTTTTTATCGTAGTCTTGACAATTGGCAAAATAAAAGACAGTAGAGGATTTATGATCTTTTTCTCTTCCTTTTTTAAAATAGAACTTACTGATGAACAGAAAGAGTTTCAAGCTACTGCTCGTAAATTTGCTGTAGAGGAAATTATTCCTGTTGCTGCACAATATGACAAAACTGGAGAGGTAAATCTACCGTAGTGTAAGGGAAAAATTGGGAAAAAAGAGATTTTTATCTTAACCTGCATAAAATTTAAATTTTTGGTTGTGGTGAAGCAGAAGGTGATTTTTCCACGTCTGTTTCAGTATCCTGTTCCACTTATAAAGCGGGCTTGGGAGCTTGGTCTTATGAATTCACACATACCGGAAAGCTGTGGTAAGTAAACATTCTTTTTAATCTGTAAAATGAAACAATGAAAAGACATTAGATGAGATTCCTATGTGTAATTATGGATTCTGTACCAAATAAATAGTTGCATACTTGAATAATCTAAATTTAATCAGTAGGCCGGTTGACACATACAAGTGTGTTACTAGGTGTGGATGTAATCAGGAGACAAATTAGACAGATTATGGTTTAGTAATTTATAACCAGATTTTTCTACGGTGATTACAGCTGCTTAATGTTCCACTGGTGCAGTGTCAGCTGATTAGGCAGAGAAATTAGAAGGTCATGTTTTGTTCTAGTCTCCGATACAGGCTGGAGCAATTTAAGAGTTTATCCCAGCAGGACAGTTTTTCAGTTTAGATTAAGTTCAGTACAGCAGAGTCCTGGCTCATAAGATGCATGAGTGATACAGACAAACATGATATGCTAGAGAAGGGTTTTAGTGAAAGGAACTCATGCCTCATAAAATCATTGGAGTTCTCCAAAGTAGCTAATAAATGTGTGAACAAGGGATCGCTGGTTGATAGAGAATGCTTGAACTTCCAAAATAAGTTTTAAAAAGCATCAGGTTTCTTACTGGCAAAATTAGCAGCACAGCCTTGCTGGGTCTTGTGCTATTTGGGATGTCTATAAATAAACTGTAAAAAGGGCGTAAATGCAAAGGTGATAGAGTTTGCTGATAATACTAAGTTATTCAGCGTAGAAAAGATGATCTGGTTCAGAGAAAAGGTCACGAAACAGAGTAAAATGGCAATACAATTCCAAAAAGAAAAACTGATGCACATGTGAAGGGAAAGAAGCAATCTGAGCTTCACAGAGAAATGTTATGCTGTGCACTGGATACTGCCTCTCAGAAAAGAGATTTTTTGGATCCTGTAAACATGAGCATAATGCTCAGAAGTGGTCAAAACTGTAAACTCTAAGGTCAAGACGGACCCTTAAGGGAGTGAAGAAAAAAGCAGTAGGCATAATTATGCTGCTTCCTGAATCCAAATTGCACTTGCCTCTTTAACTCATTACATAGTCAGATCCTTCCATCTCAAGAGAGTATTGGGGAAATGGAGAAGGTTTCTAAAAGGATGACAGAGATTACAGAAGTTTTATCTTCTGTGCGAGATGTAATTTCTGTAGGAAAAACGACTAAAATGTCAGTGTCATTGGAAAGTGTGAAAAGGGATTGATCACCGTCCCTTTCAATGTAACTAGAAGGCATCAAATTATGTCAGCAGATGCTAGATTCAAAACAAGTGAAAGGAGATGCTTCTGCATTCGGTGTGGAGTTAATTTGCAATTTATTGCCCCTGTAGGATATAGGTGCTAAAATTTTACATACATTCAAAAAGAGACTGGACAAATTCATATAAGAGATGTCTGTCAGGGGTTGGCATAACAAAGATACCACAGAGAATTATTTCTTTGACTGAGGAAGTCACCTGAAAGTTCAGGAAAGTATTTTTGAGGTAGTTCTTATTGTATTTGTAGGTAGTGTTGGCCAGTTTCCCATAGTGTTGGCTCCTGTCAGAAACAGATTACTGCATTGGATGTCTACTAATACGGACACTTTTTTGTTCCCAAATGCTTTTGGCTCAGGAGCCCTTTCTCTGCTTCCTAGGAACTCTTAATTCTTGAATGTACAGTAGTAAAAAAATGTGAGCGGTACCTTCTTGCCACTTCGTGCAAGTCATCCCGCATTAACCAAACAATAACTCTGAACACGATATGTAATTTTCAAATCACCTGCTACTCTTCTGATGAAGATTTATTTAAAAAGCTTGCGTGAGAATGCCTAACCAAACACAGTACACAATCAAATGTATGTGGAAGAATACATTTTTGTTAATTATGTTGTGTAAATAACTAATATTAATACGTTATAATTTAAATCCTCTCAAGTAACTTAAATACTTCAACCACAGGTGGCCTTGGCCTTGGCACTTTTGAAGCATGCCTTATTACAGAAGAGATAGCTTATGGATGTACAGGGATTCAAACTGCCATTGAAGCAAACTCCCTAGGGGTAAGTTCTGTCTTTTCTTACATCCCTTAAACTATGATCTCTGCACTTTAAGAGCCAGATTAACGGTCTAAATATTTTCTTTCAGCAAATGCCAGTTATCATTGCAGGAAATGAGCATCAGCAGAAAAAATACTTAGGAAGAATGACAGAGGAACCAATGATGTGTGTAAGTTTAACTGCTATACTGTAGATTGTTTCTAAACCATATTAATAGTATTACTCCTTTTTTTTCCTTATTTTTTTCCTCTTTTCTTTTTGCCATTTTTTTCCCGCTGAACACTTAAATGTACTCACAACTTAGCCCTTTTTGATTTTTTTATGTAAACAGTGAAATTTACTGGAAGTTACTGAATACCTAATGAGATACATCCAGTAAGCAAATAGAAGATATTGCTTGGAAAATTATCCCCATCCTAAGTCACTTAACAAAAATTAATGGTTTTTATTTCCTTCAAGAAGGATTGTAGACGTTTAAGAAAAATACAAGGTTTAGGTAAGGAGACCCTTAACTTGGATGGGAATGAAACTCTTATTTGTGGTCTTAAATGTTACATAAACAGTACTTGTTACATAGAAAGAAATAAAGATTCAGGTGCAATGTATGTAAATTTACAATTAAGCCTCCTAAACTGAATGACTCAGTAAACATAAAATGTTACTCAGTGCTCTTATTTTCAGACTTTAAAGATCCTCAGCTTTCACATTAGAATTTTTGAAGCCTGAGGAAGTAATGACTTCAGGGTTACAGAATGTTTCTGTTTGATTAAAAGCCAATTTTATGTATTATTACGGATTTATAAAGAAAATTAACCCTTACTCAGCCAGGTGTTTGCAGGGGGGAGAGGGCAGTGTGTTGGGTTGTTCTGGGGCTTTATTGGGGAGTTTTGTGTATTTGGTGTTTGGATTTTACCATGCAGTTCACTTAACCTTTGACAAGTAGTTTGATGCACATAATGTGCATTAATTTGTAGTCGACTAAAGATAGAACTTTTATTCTCGAAGACTTCACATCTTAATTTCTTTTAGGCTTACTGTGTAACAGAGCCTGGAGCAGGCTCTGATGTGGCTGGTATAAAAACAAAGGCTGAGAAGAAAGGAGATGAATATGTTATTAATGGTCAGAAGATGTGGATCACAAATGGGGGGAAAGCAAACTGGTATGTTAACTGGTGTCATAGTTCTATGCTGTTATGTAGTGGCTTTACCCCACCCCTCTGACTTCAGTTAAATTCTTTAAAGAACGGATACAAATCTGAATGTTCACTATGTTTCAGCAGACTACATTTTAATCTCTGCCCAGTTTATCACGATAGCTGTCAGGATAGCATATACAAATGCAGTCTTGAGTGCTATGCAAAGCCTGAAAAGGAAATTGAGTGATGACACCACAACTCCACACTCAAGAACGGCCTCTTGAATCTTGCCGCTGTCAAAATTAAATGTGATTCTACTAGAAACACCTCTTACTCCTAGTCAAGCTAGAAATGCTGTTAGATTGTAGTGTTACTTTTTATTTTCTGAAAAGAAGATATTGTCCATCTGTCAAAGTTTGCAGATACTGCTGTGTTGTCTGGAGCATGCTTTTACAATGTAAACTTCTTAAATCATGTCTTACATCACACTGATTCACAACACAGAAATTTCCCTGAATTCAAGTGGAAAAGACTATATACTTACCAAAAAGCTGAATTTTCTAGTTATTTCCTTGTTGAAGGCATACCCACCAAAGACAATCTTATCAGATTTCTTTTGACCTCACTGAATACCATAAAAGTGATTTACAGCTGTTTAATTTCTAAGAGAAATACTTATTTACAGTTGGAAAAACAAAAATCAAGATCTTTGAAATCAGGCAATAACTTTTGCATCCAAGAATGTATGTCATAAGCATTAATTTTTATGTACATGCTATGAATGGGTTTCTTTTGTACTGTTTGGGAAGCTGGTCGCATCAGAAAGACTTACAATATATGGAAAAGGTAGAGAATCTTTGCAGGTTGATCAGAATAATTTTATTAGATTTTATGAACTCTTGAATCTCTGAAACTTCCACTCTCTTGCTCTCTCTCCTTTTATTTTCAGGACAGGCAAGAAAGAAAGGTTGTTAACTTACAGACAGAATTTATTACATGGTAAAATGCACATACAAATGTTTAAAGTGCTAGATAAATATATCTTGCTAATTGTGAGGATAAACTGCATCCGTCTTCTTTGTTTTACACTAGGTATTTTTTGCTAGCACGTACGAATCCAGATCCAAAAGCTCCTGCAAGCAAAGCCTTTACTGGATTCATTGTGGACGCAGACAGCCCAGGGATCCAAATTGGAAGAAAGGTGAAGACTGTATTTCTTGTTTGACAAGCCAGGAATTATTGTTCAGTTCTAAACCAATAATAAAACAAATGTACCACTAAAGAAAAAAGACTGTTAGACAACTGAACATTTTCATACGCTTAAGTACAACCATCTTTTCATTTTCACAACATAGAGGAACTATTTTCAAAACATAATTTTAAAGCTGTTAAATCAGAAAAGGAATTACCCAGAATGGTCTAAAGTAAGATGACTACTTTGAACAGCTGCAAAAGAGTCTTTGAGAACTACTGTATCGGCAGGTGCCAATAAATGAGGAATAGTATGCCTAGCAAGCATAAGAAGCAAGTTGGACAATTTTGACCGTGAATACACACAGAGTGAGTTTTAATTTTAGCTACTGCTGGTCAGAGAAGAGGCCTTAGAGATACTGATGCTAGTTCTCTCTTTACAAAAAAGTACTGTTTTTGATAATAGGTAAAACTGAATGTTGAACATTAGGCAAGAAATCCAAAAACTTGAAAAGCTCATTTATTTATTCACTTGTAGTATACCTGTACTTCCTGCATATTCGATTCTTTTCTTTTTCCACTTGCATCTCAAAGATAGTTGAACTAGAGGAACACAAGAAGACTGATGACAGCGACAGAACTAATTTCATGTAAGGAGAAAGTAAACTACCCAGCTTAGACAAGTTAAGGGCATGCTGGTCTGCAAGTACAAAACTAGTATTTGTCTTGTACGTTGTAATTTTTAGATTACATCTTTTGGGGAAGAAAAACTATATGCTTTGGGTCAACAAAAGAATGAAAACATATTGTACCTTTGAATAATCCAATTTAGTAGCACATCTGTAAATTTCCCACTTCAGGAAATGAATATGGGTCAACGCTGCTCAGATACAAGAGGCATTGTCTTTGAAGATGTGAGAGTCCCAAAAGAAAATGTACTGATAGCTGAAGGAGCTGGCTTTAAAATTGCAATGGGAGCTTTTGATAAGACCAGACCACCCGTAAGTATCAGAAAATCTTGGTTATAACATACAGCAGGAATTTCTGAATTTTTATTCTGGCCTGTATTAAATTTAGGTAGCAGCTGGTGCTGTTGGATTAGCAAAAAGAGCCCTTGATGAAGCTACTAGATACGCTTTGGAGAGAAAAACCTTTGGGAAACCGATTGTTGAAGTAAGTGTGGGGGCAGACAGAATATAATAAAAGCTTTATGTATTCACACCAGATGTACTGCTACTGATTTTTCAAGGTTATTCCTTGATATTTATGTTTCCTTAATTTTTCTCATACCTCTGCCATTTTGGGGTTTCCAAGTATATAGGTTTCACCATAAGTAAACTTAGCTATGTGGTAACTTCATGGAATTTTTTATAATTTATCAATGATAGTAGTAAAAGCAGAAAGAAAACTCTGCCTAGAAGCTCAAAACCTATGTACCAGCAGGGCATACTTAAGGTCTTCAGTGCTAATAAAGAGGGGTTTTCAGGAAAGAAGAAAACATCTGAGGTATGTGAAACAAGACACACAGTGTTAACACTAATAGAATACATTGCCAGTCATGCTGCTTACCAGTTTTGAAAAAATACAAATAAACAGCAAGGTAAATACCAATCTCATATATAGGAAAGAACAACTTCAGCTGTTGTTTAGTCAGTACTTAATCCCTATGACTAAATGGATTTGAAAATCGAAAACCTAAGAGTATAATTCAACATACATATATGAGACCCTGATGCATATTCTGTAGAACTTCTCTCGCACAGCTTACTGAGTTTGTTGAAAAAAATCACTGTATTAAGGAGATTATATCTTTCTTGGATGTCATAGAATTTTAAGCAGGCAATATTAACCTAGTTTATTTCATCATAGCACCAAGCAGTGTCTTTCTTGCTTGCTGAAATGGCAATGAAAGTTGAACTTGCTAGGATGGCTTACCAGAGAGCTGCATGGGAAGTCGATGCTGGTCGCAGGAATACCTACTATGCTTCCATTGCGAAGGCATTTGCTGGTGACATTGCAAACCAAGTAGCTGCAGATGCAGTACAGATTTTTGGAGGAAATGGATTTAATACTGAATATCCTGTAGAAAAACTAATGAGAGATGCTAAAATCTTCCAGGTAAGTAAAAGAGAATGTGATAATGCACAGATTTTATATAGAATAAACTAATGGCTACTTACTTCAAATCATGATGTGCACATACTAAAAAAAAAAATTTTAGAATGAAAGCAGTAATCCTTCCATTTAAAGAAAGAGTCATTCAAATCAGGAAATTAGTTCCATACAAAAGTCATTGCACTTGATGAAAACTGAACCCACATAAGAGAAATAAATTATGGCGGGGGTTTTTTTCCCCCCCTCTAATGTGGTAACTCTTTGCAATTCTTGGATTATCAATTTTGAAGTTTTTGAACTACTAGGTAAAAAATTTTGATCAAAATACCAATGCTTGCTTTGGTATTCTGTAAGTAGAGGTGGTTTACATACCATACCATTCTTGAAAACCTTCAGAGAGGCAAATCTTCTGACCATCTATCTGTATCCTGGATTGATGTCTGCCTATAGTTTAGCTGTCTTCTTAGCCCGAACACTAAAGCGGTTTCTTACCCCAACGACTTATGAGGAAAAGGTGTTTTTTGTTTGGTTGGGGTTTTCGGTTTTGTTTTTCTTTTCTGTTTCCTGTCTCCATCGTCTGTTCCGTTAAACTTTCTGTTTGAAACTTTGGTATTATAAGCTGTGTAGAATGTTGTGGTTGAGGGATCACCAGTACTGAGTATCACGGTATTGTAGTTTAACCCCAGCTAGCAACTAAGTGGCCACACAGCTGCTCACTCCCTTCCCCTCCCTGCTCCGGAGGGATGGTGGTGGAGAGAATTGGAAAAAAAAGGTAAATCGCATGTGTTGAGGATAAGAACAGTTTAATAATAGAAATAAAGTAAATGTTAATAATCAAAGGGAGAGGCAGATAGGAATAGAACCCAGGAAGAACAAATGATGCACAATAACATTGTTCACCACCTGGTGATGAATGCCCACGCCACTCACCCGCAGCAGTCGACACCCTCCTGGTCAACTCCCCCTAAATTTATATACTGGGTGTGACTCTCTATGGCATGAAATACCCCTTTGGCCATTCCAGGCCAGCACTCCTGGCCATGCTTCCTCCCAGCTTTTTGTGCACCTCCTCGCTGGCAGATCACAGGAAACTGAAAAGTCCTGGATTTAGAGTAAGCACTACAGAGCAAGAACTGAAACATGAATGTGTTATCGACACTATTCTCACACTAAAACCAAAACACAGCACTGTACCAGCTGCTAGGAAAAATATTAACCCTATCCTAGCTGACACAATGACATGTAAAATGATGACCCTGCATGTGTTGTATCAACAGAAGTGTGACACAACCCAGAGTGATTAGCCTTTTTTTTTAACAAGACCCTTTTGTACTCATGTATAGGCCATAGTTTGCTGTAATCCCCAGGTTCTTTAATGCAGTGTTACTGTCAAGAAATTATTCCATTATGTAATGGAATATGTAATTAGTATATTGGCATATACTATGCTACAGTTCTTCATTCAGCAATGCCGCTACAGTTCTTCATTCAGCAATGCCCTTTAATGTTCCTGGAAAGATTATTCCTAGAAGTAAATTTGCATGATTTTCAGCAATTTGCCAAACCAAGTTCTGGCAGAACTGGGAGCTGAAACATTAAAACCTCTAAACTATGTTGCCTCAGCCTTTGCATTACATTGCAGTGTGCCTGTGGAGCGTACGGCCTCCTCTGGCATTAGAACTTCATAGGTGCTTTTTTGTCTATTTTTTACTTTGCTGCCAGCAAGCAAACAGAACAGAAGGATGATGCAGGCTGTTTCTAGAAGAAAATGCAAGAATAAAGAAAACCACAACCAAAACTGTATGGGAAAGAGTACTAGTTAACAAGAAGCAATGGAAATAAAGGGTTCAAAGATAACATATGGTATGACCTTGAAAGGCTAGTCAAAGAAAACACTTAAGAACAAGTCATCCCTTCCTTTCTACCCATGATGTAAAATCTAAATAATGTATTTTCCTCCTCAAGGAAGAGGAATGTTGTCACCTGTCTATTTTCATGAGAGCCCTACTGACTTTAGATAAGAGCACCTGAGAGAACAAGACTTTCTTATTATCTTGTACGAGTTACATTTCATTGAGCCCACTGTAATTACTCTGTCACACTGGAATTCTCTCTGTTTTCTCTGTCTTCCTGCACATCCTAATCCACACTGGATTACTGCCATGGAGGTTTACAAATGTATACCTCCTAAAACTTTTTAAAAAAATCACCCGCTAACATTATTGCAATTCTTCTTTTCAGATTTATGAGGGAACTGCTCAGATTCAAAGGATGATCATAGCTCGTGAACATGTTGGCAAATTTAAGGCTTAAAGAAATGTATAAAGTGTGTCTGATGCTACTGTAGTGTTCTGTGTTCTTATGGAAAAAGATTTGTGTGATTCTCAATAGGATTAAAAAGGGATGAAGAAAAAAATTCCTTCAAAATATTCTTATTCTGTTCATTATTAAGCATTGATTTTGTTCTCACTATAAAGTAAGATAATCAGAATGTCATTTTTGACAGTCAATGCTGCATTTTAATAAAATATTTTTAGGAGAAGTGTGGTTGGTTTGTATTCATTTTGCTTATCGTATCACTTACACCGGACAACTAACCCAAAATACAGTTTCTGAAGTACGTTAATAGCCGTATTTCAGTTTCACTGTCCTCTCGCCCCAAGAAGCTGAACGGCCTTTCCAGTTGAGCAGCATGAAGGCCTGCATTGCTGTTGTCTGTGTGTGTCCGTGCTGAGGACTTATACACTATCCAGCAGTAACAGTATCAGCTTGAGAGAATCTGGCCTTTACACTCTGAAGCGTGTACGTATTAAATGAGGATGAATCACCTCGATTGCAAATGTGTCGCTTTCCCTTAACAATGACTTACAAGATGTTTTTTATTTAAAATACAGTATATTTAAACACAGAATCTCAGAGCACAGAGTTGAGAGGGGCCCACAAGGACCATCAAGTCCCAACGCAGAGCCGTGCAAAAAAATCCCACCTTGTGCCTGAGAGCATGATTCAAATGCTGCTTGAGCTCTGGCAGCCTTGGGGCTGTGACCACTGCCCTGGGGAGCCTGTTCAGTGCCTGACCAACCTCTGGGGGAAGAACTTTCCCGTAATACCAAACCTAAACCTCCCGACTCAGCTCCAGCCATTCCCTCAGGCTCTGTCACTGAGCACCAGAGAGACGAGATCAGTGCCTGCCCCTCTTTCCCCAGTGCCTGCCCCTCTTTCCCCTCACAGGGAAGTTGTAGACTGTGATGAATCTCCCCTCCAACTCCTCTTCTTCAGGCTGAACAGACCAAGTGACCTCTGCCACTCCTCATATGGCTTCCCCACAAGGCCCTTCACCATCTTCACTGCCCTCCTTTGGATGTTCTCTAATAGCTTAATGTCTTTCTTGTATATATAAACCTATTACTCCTTTCCATCAATGTATATACTTAACTACAATTGCAGCAAGAACAGCCAAGAAGAAGGAATTAGGAGATTTTTTTTTTTAAACCTTGGATAGACCCTTCTTGGCAGTGCTGGCAGAATGGACACTCCTTGGAGTTCTTGAACAAATTACTGGATACGTGAGGCTGTACTGCATCCAGTTCTAGGCTCCCCTGTATAAGAAAAATAGGGACTTAAAGGAGTCTAGCACATGGCCACAAAAATATTAAGGGCCTGAAACATCTGTTATGTGAGAAGAGGCTGACTTTTTAGCCTGGAGAAGGGAAAGCTCAGGGGTAATTTTATCTGTGTGCATAAATACCTGATGAGATGCAATGAAGAGGAGGGAGCCAGCCTCAGTAGTACCCACTAACAGGACAAGAGGCAATGGGGACAAATTAAAATACATGACATTCCATCGGAACACAAGAAAACTTTTTTTTTATTGTGAGGATATCATATGCTGGCAGCAGTGGTGGGGTCTCCATCTGACACTCAAAACTCAACAGGTAGTAGTCTTGAACAACCTGCTTTAGCTAAGCCTACTTGGTGTAGGTGGGTTGTGCTCCATTATTTCAAGAGGTATTTTCAAACCTCAATAATTCTATTAATTCATTTCCATTTTCCCTCCAAAATGTCCTTTCCTCTGTCTGGTCTCTTTTATGTCTCATCTGAATTTAGTGCTAGATGGTACTATTACTGTCATCAGGTGTAAGTTCTGCAATCCTTACTTCTTGGGTAAGCTACCTGAGAAGTTAGTTCTTTAAAGAAGTTTCTAGCCCCCCACAAATTACTGACTCTGCTTCAGGAAGACTCATAATGCAACATCTTTGGTAAGTATTTGACGTATGTAAGAAACAGACCATATTTTTGACTGTCCTATGCAGCAATACTACTTGTTTGATGTTCCTGCCCTGGTATAGTTCAGGGGAAGCATGTGCCAGCATCAAGAGCCGGTAATCATGGACATAATCACCCAAGACAGTTTTAATTAGGAAGCAAAAGAGACAGTTTGGAGCCAAAGGACAGTTATCTTTACCCGTTTTACCTGTGACTAAATTCTTGGATTTGCTTTTCCGTAGAGCTCAGGAAGGAAACCGAAGTTATTTCTAAATGCTGTCCTGTTTTCTGTGATGCAAGAAAGTGCATAGTTGGAGTTAGCGTACTTTAAATTTACTACCTGATTCGGAACATACTTTAGCCGCGGCAAGTCAGAACCCCACTGCCGCTCCCGGCTCCCTGAAGGGCACAGCGCAGGGCCGCGGACCCGTGACGGGCAGAGCCGTTCGGTTCTGCGCAGCCGCCGGCGGGCGGGTCCCGAGCGTGGCCGGGCGGGCACAGCGAGGCCCCGTCGGCCACCGGCTTCCGCTTCCCGTCTTCCTGTGCGTGCGGAGAATATGGTGGGTGCAGGGGTTCCCTGTGTGTTGCGGCTCGTCTCGCCTGCGGGAACGCGTTGTTTTCTAGCGCGCGGCTGTATCGGCCTTGGAGGAACGCGAGTCGCGCTGTGTCCGCTCGGGGGGACGGGGGTGGCCCTCGCCTCACCAGCTCCGCAGCGGCCCCGGGAGCGCGCGGGCTGGGCCGGGCCTCGCGGGGCCGTGGAGGCGCTGGGCACTTCAGGTTATTCCTAGCGAGGTGGTGTTATTTCTTAGCCTTATTGCAAGGTTTGGTTCGCAGCCTTTCCCGGGGAAGGGTTTAGCCAGGCTGAACGGTGATGGCGTGAGATACGTAACCTGACCTAAGCTGAGAATAGCTAGAGATATTTTTTTTCCCAGACTCACAGTCACCGGTATTGACTAGATTATACCAAGTTGCTAAAACGTTTTGACTTGACGTTGCAATTGACTTGTTGGTGCTTTTTACAGGGGACACCGCAAAAGGATGTTACAATAAAACCCGATGCCCCAAGCACATTACTTTCACAAAAACATGCGGACTATATAGCTTCATATGGAACAAAGAAAGATGATTATGTAGGTACCAGTTTGTTACAGTACAGCTGTGTTTTTGTTAACAGTAATAACCTTTATTTATTGGCTCAGAGTTAAGGGTTAGATGCATGTTGACAAGCTAATTGTTTTTTACCCTGCGATCCAAAGTATAAAATAAAGATGCCTTTATTAATTTCTCTAGGTCTGTGATGAGTTTTGGCATGTATTATCTGAGTATAAATTTGAAGATTATCGTTTTAGCTTTGTAATTACTCTGAGACCTGAGAAACAAGCTACTAGCTTCTTCATCTACTAGAATGCATAAGTAGAGTTGTATTTGCATGTTACTTTTTTGATGGGACAACTTACATCAATTTTATAGTCATAAGTGATTGGATGTAATCCACAGCAATGGGATTCCGCTTCCAGCAGGTGAATATTGTCAATAACTGCTTATGTGAAGAAAAGTTGCAAGTTACCTTTACTGTTCACAAAAGCACACCAAGCACTGTTGTTTTCAATTGTACTGCATGTAAAAAATAATGTTTATGTAGTGTAGGTGATGTAATCAATGTAAGAGAATTCAATATAAAATTTAACCTCCTCATGCAACTTCAGATTGTGAGAGTTTTGGCTCTTGGAAATAATAGACTCGTTATTTTTTGAGACTAGTTGAGGTGGCAATTTGAGGGCTTTTTTGAATGCCAAGATAAGTGATCTGAAGTGAATTGGTGTCCAACTACTTGTTTGTGCCTAAGTTGACATTGAGCTTGATGCTTTGAACTAGAAAAATGGAGGAAGGAAGTGTAGTATGTGTAGGTGTATACGTGTGCATTTTCCTGTACGTATCAGTGTGTATTTACACATGTACACGATGTGCAGAATATCCGTGAGTGGCTGATGCATAGTTGCTAAATGGATGGAAGATGGTTGACTAACTAGAAGCTATTTGCAAAAGCTAAGTAATGTGTTTTCATTGCTCTATATTGATGGTGTGCTTATCTGATCAAGAACTGAAATATTGCACTGTTTAGGAATACTGTATGTCGGAGTATTTGAGGATGAGTGGTGTGTACTGGGGACTGACAGCAATGGATCTCATGGGGCAGCTGCACCGAATGAACAGAGAAGAAATTCTGTCATTCATCAAATCGTGTCAACATGAATGTGGTGGAATAAGTGCCAGCATAGGTCATGATCCTCATCTTCTGTATACCCTCAGTGCTGTCCAGGTAAGTGTAGCAGGGTAATTTTAGAAAAAAGTGTTTGTGATTAAGATTTTGATGATTGCAGATTGATGAACCAGTTACTGTTGGAAGCCCATGACCAAAATGATTTCAGTATCTTATAAAAAAAAAAAAAAAATCTAATGGACAAAACCTTAGGATTTAGCTGTATCACTTTCTAGAAATTGTCATATTTGGGAATGTTTTACTTTTAATGGTCAATTAATGGTTACTGCATTCTGTTACCAATTTTGTAAGTTATCTTGAAATACTCCTTAGCTACAGGTTTTACTGGAGCATTTTATAGATAATTTTTGATTTTATAAATTCTTCTTAGTGTACATTGAAGTGAAAGATACATATGACCAGAATAAGAGTAAAATTTTGATTTTATTTTTATCTGGGTTTTTTGGAGGGGGTATAATTTAAAAGTTATACTAGTATGTTGAGCATTTTATTTATTTATTTGGTGCATACACTCCCCCTGATAAGAGGAAACTCTTAATCTTATTTTTTCACCGCAACTATCTCCATTATAGACTTATTTTCTCACTGTTGCTTGTGCCTTTGTTTTGTTCTGTTTTTTGTTTTGGTTTGTTCTGCTCATGCAAACCGTTGTGTGAAAGAGTACCAAAAAAGCTCAAACACTTCTGAACAATTAGCTTGATTGCTTGTATTGTGCATCTCTCACTCAGTCTTGTGAATGAAGTATTTTAATGACATTATGAATAAATAATACGGCATTCTTTTCTAGGCAGAAACTATGCTGGATTTAAGGTACCGGGTTTGAACCCCTTAGTTAGGACTGGATGCTCTAAGGTTGATCTTTATCACCACTTTAGCACTAGAATTACTCTGAATGCTCTGAGAACCGGGAAACTAAAGTTTCTTTAGGCTGTGATGTCTGAACTTTTCCAAACTGTCCAATCCAGCTCCTTTCACAAATTCCAATTCAGTATAAGAGGGGTACAATTTGAGGTTGTTACTTTACATATTAGAGATGTTAGTTCTTAAATATGTACTTGATATTACTGGAAGATATTTTCATGTTAACTAAATTGAGCTCTAGCTGTGCAAACTGTTCGCAAATGCTGATGTAAAATTTTTATGGTAAACTTAACCAACGTATCTCAATGAATATGCATCGTCTTAGTGAACGAACACTGTTTAGTCCTATCTACATATTCAGGATGTTTATAGGGTCATGTCATGAGTTCCTGTGATCACAGTTAATAGTAATTTGTTCAGATTTGCATTTAGGGCGCATGCTGTGATTACATATTTTCTGCTGGAGTTGCACATTCTCTTTTTGGAATTTTCCATAAGACTTAAATTTTATCTAACAATTGAAAGATTACAGCTAACTAGGTTTAAAGTCATAGTGTCCAGTGTTTTTCAGGATTGGTGCTATAATACTGCTTAGTTTCAACTTTTTTTTTTTTTTTTTTTTATATTTTGTTATATATAATAAATTCTTAACTACTCTCTTTACCAATTATGCAAGTTATCAGTAAAAACATGAAATCACATGTGGCTCAGAAACAGTATTGTTGTTTTCAAATGACATCGTGTCATACAGGTTTGCTGTTTTCGATCAGTGCCAGTTTGGAAAATTGTATTCCCTACTATAAACTTCATTTTTCTTCCAGAATACAGTCACTGCACAGTTGGTGTATAATCATATTGTTCATACTTTTTCTTAAATTACTGGATTTTGGTTCTATTTGTTACATTTAAAAATGGAATGTAAATAAAAATCTAATAATATGAAATTAGTAATTGTTGACGAGTTTGCACTGTAAGTGGAATTAGTAACTAGCGGCTTAACATACACATATCCAAGTAACCACAATGCAAAACTACAAATTGGTACGTCTAAGGTGTCATTGTCCCATTACAATATTAACCGTAATCAAATCTCTGTTCTGCATATTGCTAACGTAAAACAAATAAACCTGGTTATGCTTTTGAAAGGAGACCTCAATGTTGGGAAGTAAAAAGCATGAAAGAGTTCAGTTTGAATTGTTTGTATTTCCCTTTGAGAATGTCTTAAAGTTTCTAGACAGAGATAATCTACAGTGCAGAGATTAACTAATAAAGTGGAAAAAAAGTTTATTTTAGTAAACCTTACAAAATAGTACTCAGAGTCAATTAAATCAAGTCTTTTATAAATCCATGATTTTTTTTTGTTAAGAAATAATTTTTTAAAATTTTTGCTTCTCTTTGATTGTTACTGTGTCCTTTTTTTCCCCCCAGATTCTTATCTTATATGATAGTCTTCACGTAGTTGATGTTAATAAAATCGTTGAATATATACAGAGCTTGCAGAAAGAAGATGGATCGTTTGCTGGAGACGAATGGGGTAATTTTTCGCTCTTTTAAATGTAGTGTCTAGGTTGACCTGTTTAACTTTGGAAATTTAAGCTTCCTTGGATGGTGTTTTTGTGTATGTATTGTATGTGAACACTTTCGTTTTCTGAGTCATGAAAAAGAAGGGTTTGTGAAGGACAGAATTATGTTTCATTCCTTTCATAAATATTCTAAACTTCAGTTCCATTCTTGTATTAAGAATAAAGCGTCCAGCTGGGCATAGATACGATGTTTCATAAGGAACATTTTATACTTGCTATTTGATGGTGGTTAGTAATGATCTATATCCATGTCAACTGTGAAAGGATTTTTCACTATGTGAGAGTGAAAAAAACTGGGTTCGTACTCATGAACTTCTGTTAATACTGATTTTGTTTCTGCATATAAATTCTTTATGAACAAACGTGGCATTTTTAAGCTATGGCATAAATATTTAGTCACTCTAAAAGTATTTATCACCATGGAAGACGTAAATTTTAATAAAATCTGTTGCGTATCACTCTTGTTTGGGTAAAATTCAGCAAGTGAGATCTTAGCAGTATATGTATGGTACTGTAAAGGTAGATGATATGCTGCGTGTAAAATTGGTTCATAGTTTGCTGCGTCCTTCTAAGTATTGTCACAAGCATACTGATTGCACAATGGATTGACATTATTTCTGAGAGGCGCAGCTGAAGGAGTGCGATCCCTGATGCAGGACAGAGCAGCAGATGTTTGGTTTATGTGTTTCAGCTTGTGAATTTCTTAAGAAGTGGAGTCTTGCGTAAGTTCGACCAAAAAAATGAACGTTTGCAGCTCAGTTCAATTTTAAATTGTGACTTCAAGTATTAATTGCTTGGAGTTTGGGCTACAAGAGTTGTATTGGACTTGACAAGCAGTCATTCTGTTACAGGTGTAGGGGCTTTGGTTTTTCTTCCAGGTACAAATATGCAAAAGAAACCTTGTAACTTTAACTAGTTTTCCTCTAAAACAAGAAATGGCTTCTACTTCTGGCTGGATTTAAGGCAGAGCAAGAGTTATCTCATTATTTTTGCATTATTTCCATTGCTCTGCAATTATCTGTAGAGCACTACAGATAAACACTAAAATTAAACAGTTGTTTGTAAATTACCACTAGCTGAATTGACTTGGATATATAGCTGTCCTGCTCTAAATGAGTTGTTGACTTTTATGCATAGTAAAACATACAGATTACTTAAATGGTAAGGTATATTTTCTAAATTACTGGGGAAATAATTGATAAGCTGGAGAATTAAATCGTATGGTGGTATTTTCTTAGCTGATTTTTGTTTTTCAATGTAGAATCTAGGATTTTAACATTTTGTTCCATACTTTCAGTAGTGATTTAAATGTATGTGTGTTGAAAAACTAATCTTACTTCATTCCTTGCTCCCCACATTATAGGAGAAATAGACACAAGGTTCTCTTTCTGTGCTGCAGCAGCTCTCGCGCTTCTGGTAAGTCCTAAACCGTCACTTGCACAAGTAGAGAATTGATCGGTACTGCTCTTTGGTACTGCTGAAGTTTCTGCAGAAGATCAGCTTGGTAGAATATCAAGTGCATTAGTTATTTTCTGACTTGCAGGGAAAGCTGGATGCTATTGATGTGGGAAAAGCAGTAGAATTCGTTTTGTCCTGTATGAACTTTGATGGAGGATTTGGTTGTAGACCAGGTTCCGAATCACATGCGGGACAGGTGAGTTTCTCTTTATATGGAAATGTTTCAAATTAGCAAGCATCGCATACTGCCTATAAATGTTTCTTTACAACATGTATCAGTGACGACAATTGATGGACCTCTTGTTTCCCAAATGGCTGGTTCCAGTATCTTAGTTAAAATAAATGAACAGATGCGTAACCTAATCTGAGAAGGCGAGTCGAGACTTGAGAGTTTAGTGTAGGTAGGAAAAAAGATCATAACGGAACAACTTTCAGGACTGTATTTCAGTCTTCGCATAGCCATGTTGAAATTGCTAGCGTCAGGATTTTTAGAGAATTTGAAATGGGTATCAGTGGAGACGGGGGACAAGATTTATTACTGTGTCTGACACAGATCATAATGAGACATAAAGGTCAATTATATAGCATGTTTGCGACTTATCAGCCAATGAACCCAAAAAAAAAATAGGAGACATGGATCCTAACAAGCATTACTTAATTTTTTGAGGAAAGTCAATTTTAAGATGACATACCTAACTTAGTAATGGGAATATTTATCAACTAGAATCACTAGCGTTATGCACTGTTGTCAGTGACAGTGAATTCTGAAGAATGCTCAGTAAAATCTACTTGAGAAGAAAATGCAGTAGTATAATTGGAACAAATTAAGGGGTCTCCCGAGGAAGACAATCTAAATAAGTTCTTCCAACGGGAAACTTGCATCATTTAAATAATTTAAATTTTAAACTTACCTTTCCTATTTTTATTTTTTTTCATGGAGGAGTTTATTGCACTTAACCTGAATGTGTGAAAAAAATCAGCTTTTAATGCTCTTGCAGTTACCTGTTTATTTTGCATAATTATGGTGAGTAATACCACAGCCAGGATTCACCTCATGAAATGAAAATACTAGAGGCATTTTGTTGACAAGTGCTGGGTTTCCTGCCCCTTCTTTGTTTAAAATTGAGAAAAAAACTTAAATCTGTTACACGTACTTACTTTATAGTTTTATGTACTGTAGCATTGCCCATATAGTCTAAATGGCTGGACCCACGTTCTAGTGTTCAAGGAAGTCGGTTCAATAGCTGAACTCGCTCTGTTTGCAGCTGGCGTTTCCTGCGAGGATTAGATCTGTTGTGCTTATTCGCATACTCCTTAAAAAGCTCTCTCTTTCTCCTCCGTGGAAGTGCAGTAGTTTTCTGGGAATGTTGCCAAACTTGATCTCCTTTTGTGATAGGTGACCTGCCTAGTGGATGAGAGAAAGGCAGTGGATATGTCTACCTAGACTTGAGTAAAGCCTTTGACATTGCTTTCCCGCAGCATTCTCCTGGAGAAGCTGCAGACCACGGCTTGGACAGGTGCAGTCTTCGCTGGGTGAAAAACCGGCTGCACGGCCGGACCCAGAGAGTAGCTGGAAATGACGTTAAATCTAGTTGGCAAAGGGTCACAAGCGGGATTCTCCAGGGCTCAGTTTTGGGGCCAGTCCTGTTTGATATCCTCATCAGTGGTCCGGACAAAGGAATCAAGTGCATCCTTACAAAGTTCACAGGAAGGATTGGTTCATGTGGGAGTATTGATTCATGTAAGGGCAGAAGGCTTTGCAAAGGCATCTGGACAGGCCAGATCCATGGGCCAAGGCCAGCTGTGCAATGTTCAACAAGGCCAGGTACCGGGTCCTGCATTTGTGTCACAACAACCCTGTGGAATGCTCCAGGTTTGGGGAAGAGTGGCTGGAAAGCTGCCCAGCAGGAAAGGACCGAGGGGTGCTGGTTGACAGGAGCTGAACATCAGCCCAGGTGTGCTCAGGTGGGCAGGAAGGCCAGTGGCACCTGGGCTGTACCAGCCGCAGTGTGGCCACTGGACCAGGGCAGTTGCTGTCCCCTGTGCTGGCACTGCTGGGGCACCTCCAATCCTGAGGGCAGTTTTGGGCCTGTCGCTTCCAAAAGGACATTATGGCACTGGAGCGTGTCTAGAGAAGGGCAGTGGAGCTGGGGAAGGGTCTGTAACATAAGGCCTGTGAGGAGCAGCTGAGGGTACCGGAGTGTTTAGTCCTGAGAAAGGAAGGTTCAGGAGAAACTTTACTGTTCTACAACTACCTGAAAGGAG
>VWPU01010402.1:0-35486 GCA_013398955.1 Callaeas wilsoni
GCTGCTCCCCCACCCCGGCCCCGAGCTGCAGACCCTCGCCCCGGTCCTGCCGTGCCCGGGGCACGCCGCGGGGCTCGCAGCCTGCCCGGGGTGATGGTCGGCAGGGAGGAGGGGGCTGGGGCTGAGCTGCGGCTTTCCCAGCTTTCCCTGATCCCATCTTTTCTGCTGACTCCGTGAGCCTGGCTGTCCTGCCGGGGGTCAGGGACACTGGCCGTGCCTGGCTGCTCGGGGAGCTCCGGCACCCGGAGGCCACGCCGGGGCACAGCCGGGCGTGCCGAGGGCAGAGTTATTCTGCAGAATTCCTCATGCCGGGGTGGCTCTGGGCTCTGCTGGGCTGTAGGGTGGTTAATCCTTCACTGGGCTGGTGCTGTGTGTGGGGGGGGGAACCAGAGCTTGTGAAACGTTTTTTTTCCTTTTGGTTAGGAAGATTTCTGTTCTAGTAAGGAAGAAGCTGAGCGGTTTTATCAGTTCTTGGGAATAAACATTATCTTATTCCCAGAGCACTGGATTTGGCGTGGTCAGGGTTGGGATGAGGGGCTCTCTGTTCCTGCTGGGCAGAGGCACAGCTCACACATTTTTCCCACTCTGAGCTGCCACCATTAACTGGGAGCACCAGGGGCTGATTTTCTGACAGGTTCTGTGCAGGAGGTCAGAGCGGGGAGATAGAACGGTCCCTTCTGGGGCTTAAAAATCAATGAGTCTGTGATTAAATGGCCCACGGAGGCTGGACACCGCAGGTTGAGGGAAAAGCAGTGATATTGGTGGCATTTTCTGTGGGGGCTGCAGCAGGAATTGCTCTTGCAGCAGCCTTCCAGGTTCTTGTACAACCCCCAGATTTACCAAATAGAGGTGGTTTTTTTTCCAGAGGCTGGACTGGAGTGCTGATGTTTCTTTAAAAATCAGTTATTAGTTTTTTTTAAAAAATGCTAACTAGAAAATCTGAGCACCTTTGAGTGCCTGTGTTGTACCAGCCCTGCCATCCCACAGTTGTGCTGTTACATAAGGTTGTTTCTCAGGGCTGTAATGATGCAACAGCATTTATGGACCAATCTGGGTTCTCCTTTAATGGCTTCCATAAAAAGCTCATTATTCCCTCCCCAGTCCCTGACTGATTTACATCCCTCCCGTCCCTGGGCGTGTGCTCCACTTTGGGCAGCCCTGAGCCACAGCTCCTCCTCGCTAAATCCCGGCTCCTTCAGGCTGGAAAAGCTCTCCAAGGTCACCAACCCCAACCCCAACGCAGCCCTGCCAAGGCCACCACTGACCGTGTCCCCAAGGGCCGCATCCGCACGGCTCCCGAATCCCGGCAGGGCTGGGGGCTCCAGCAGAGCCCTGGGCAGCCTGTCCACGGCTTTCTGCCTTTAGTTTGGGTAGGAAATATTTCCTGATACCCAATCTAAACCTCCGCTGGTGCAACTCGAGGCCATTTCCCCCAGCAGCCGGTGCCTCTGGCTGTGACACCTCTCCTGACACCAGAAATGGGGCTTTTTGTGCTGCTGAGATCAACAGAGCAGGAAAAATCCCTTGTGCTTCTGCAGCTTCTGGAGATTTTCTCCTCTCCTTGGAGCTCCTGTCACTCCTGGTGCCTCAGCCCAGCCAGGCAGGGTGGGAGCACAGGGTTCAGGGAGGGAAATCACGGCCGAGTGAAGGATCTGAACCTGGCACCTGAGCCAGGTGAAACATCCCTGAAGCAGCCCCGGCTCCAGTCAGGCAGCTCCCCCTGCCCCGGCCTGATCACTGCCCTCGTGTCTTCTCCCCTGCAGGCCCTGGCACTCCTCCTTTTGCATATTGGATTTTTTCTTTCTTTATTGGAGGGAGGGGCAGGGGGTCGGGACAGTTTTATGGCCGCTGTATTGATCAGTAAAATTTAATATAATCCCTGCACTTACTGGGTGATCGTTAAGGGGATGGAGAGCCGCTGAAATGTATTTTAAAAGAAACATTTTCCCGTTTCATTTCCTCTCTATTTTACTTCCTGAGTCTCTCTTCTCTTCCTATCTCCTCCTTTGCATCCTTTCAGAGATTTTTGACTGTGTTTTCCCAGCTTGCCTTTGATTTAATTAAGTATTAGGAAAAGAGTTACCCAGTCTGGTGTGGTGCTGGACACATTCCCCCTTTCCTCAGCTCTCTTGCAGTTTCTGGAGCTGTGGAATTTTGTGTCTGCTGGTTTAGGACTCCCCCAGGTTTTATCCCAGCTCTCCCTGGAGCTCCTGTGGCTGCAGGACCAGGTGGGCTCTGGTGTCTGGTGCCCACTCCCTGTGCATCTCCATGGAACAGCAGCTTCCCTGACATGCCAGGGAGGTCTGGAGCAGAAAAATGACAGCTTGAGCTCCGAATTTACACAAATATCCTAACGCTGGAGCAGCTTTTGTGGGTGCTGCTGAGAGGAGCTGCACCGTGGGTGGAACTCCTCCTGCACGCAGGGACTGCACTTTTCCTGCCTGGTACCAGGCACCGGGAGGTTTCTGAGAGTGCCCTTGCAGCTCCGAGCAGGGACAGAGCAAGCCCTGGCTGCCAGCAGGGTGGAAAATCTCCGGGAGGCTCCCTCAGGCTCACCCCTCCCATTTGGAGCGAGGTTGCTGCTCCATTGCCTCCTCACTCCGGAGAGGGAGAGCTGCAGCAAACCGAAAGGCAGCCACTACTGAGAATTATTTAAATTTTGACCAAATTGTCTCCTTCCCCCCTGCTCCCCCCTCTGCAATCACTCCTTGCAGTCGCTGAGCAGCGCCGGGCGAGAGCCGCCGGGGCCTGCGGGCGCCTGGCTGCCTGTGCTCGCTGCAGAGCCCCTGACACTGATTTATGCTTTGGTTAATTGTCTCCAGCCATTAGCCTGCTCGTCCTTCTCCTCGTTAAAGATGCAGTTGCTGCTAATGTCTGTAAATGAAACACATTTCAAAGGCGTTGCTCCCAGTCTGGGTCTGGCGGAGCTGTCGCTGGGAGCTGCCGCCTCCCGGGGCTCTGGGGGTGGCGTGTGACCCTTGGGGACATCTGTCAGCACCTCTCTGCCTGCCCTGGCTCACAGGCCAGGAGCCAAAGGGGCTCGTCCTCTCCTGACGAGCTGCATCGCAGAATGCTGGCTCCAGAACGGGCTGGGAGAGGCTGCCAGCAGCTGGGAGGGACTGGGATGGAGGAGAGAGACTGAGGAGGGTCCAGCACGAGGGACAGGACACAGGGGAGGCACTGGTTTGCTGGGATGGAGGAGAGGGACTGAGGAGGGCCCAGCACGAGGGACAGGGCACAGGGGCGGCACTGGTTTGCTGGGATGGAGGAGAGGGACTGAGGAGGGCCCAGCACGAGGGACAGGGCACAGGGGCGGCACTGGTTTGCTGGGATGGAGGAGAGGGACTGAGGAGGGCCCAGCACGAGGGACAGGGCACAGGGGCGGCACTGGTTTGCTGGGATGGAGGAGAGGGACTGAGGAGGGCCCAGCACGAGGGACAGGGCACAGGGGCGGCACTGGTTTGCTGGGATGGAGGAGAGGGACTGAGGAGGGCCCAGCACGAGGGACAGGGCACAGGGGCGGCACTGGTTTGCTGGGATGGAGGAGAGGGACTGAGGAGGGCCCAGCACGAGGGACAGGGCACAGGGGCGGCACTGGTTTGCTGGGATGGAGGAGAGGGACTGAGGAGGGTCCAGCACGAGGGACAGGGCACAAGGGAGGACCAGAAGGAGCCTTGGAGCCGCTGGCTTCCGTCGTGGCTCGCGGTGCAGAGGCTGCTCCAGAAGAGATGATCGTTCCCAGAAGTCAGGCCCAGGGATTGCTGCATGTCTGGTGCCACAGCCTCCCCGGCAGGGCTGGCTCCTAATTCAGTTACACCTCCCCGGGGACGGCCCCAATTAGCCGGCGTGACAGCTGAGTGCCGTGATGGACTTTCCCTCCGGGGTGGCTGTGCTGCAGGAGCCTCTCTGCAGCCCTGGGCTGAGCCAGTGCGTTGCTGTGCCCAGACTGGCGGGGCTGCACAGCCATCCCTGCTGCCCTGCTCCCAGTCCTGCACCAAGTGGATTTTGGGGAGAGGTTTTAGGGTCAGAAAGGTTTCTTTTGGTGTATCCCAGACCTGGCATGGAACCTGCCCCTGCGCGGTTCCCCGTTGTTGCCAGTGGGGCAGGGCAGGAGCACAGAGTTTTCGGGAGTCTCCTCCAGGATCAGGTGGGAGCAGCTTTATTTCCTGTTCCATCCAGTTCCAGGAGCCGTTTGGACCTGGCCTCTAAACTTTCTTGGTTGCTGCTTGCAACCCCCGTGGCCTGGCCGAGGTGCTCCAGGGAGCTGCTCCCTGCCGGTGCCTCGGGAAGAACCCCTGCCACAGCTCCCTGCGTTCCTGGGAAAGGGATCTGGGGCTGCTCTCCTCATCAGGACTGGAAAATGCCCCGAGCCACAGTAATACCCGGGCACTTCTCCCTGGCTTGCTTTGGGCAGCGGGACAGAGCCCGGTGGTGGGATGGGAGTCCTGGGGGATGGAGGCAGCTCCATCCCAGGAGCCTGGGATTCTTTTCCATGGCAGAGTATCCATGGCTGGATGTGTGGGTGGGTGCTCCTCCAGTGCTGCAATCACAGACAAGCACGCACACCCCATCTCTGCCAGCTTTGCTCCCTGTCAGTGTCTTCCTCCCAGATTCTGGCATTCTGGGTTGAGGTTAAATTTGTGTTGAAGTTCAGACTCCAAAATCCTGTAGTTCTTTCGTAGCTGCAAGTTGTTCTCTAAACCTTTGCCCACCAAAAGAGCAGAATTACCTTAAAAATAAAAGTCTGGTGGTCAGAACTTTGATCATCCAGAGCCAGATCCCAGAAGAAGGGTCTTGGGAGGCTGTCAGGAACAGGGAGTCACTTCCCAGTTGGAAAGGAAATCTGGATGTGGCCCACCAGCCATGCTCCCTCTGGAATCCTGGGTAAGTTCTCATTTTCCACCCTCATTTCACTGAAAAGCAGAACTTGGAGCTGTGGGATGGAAGTGTCCATCCATCCATCCATCCATCCATCCATCCATCCATCCATCCATCCATCCTTAGGTCTTGTTCTCCCACAGCTGGAATCACACCTGTGTTCCTGCAGTTCCCCAAACCCTGAATTCCCAAACTGGGCGTTGCCATGGTGACCTGCAGCCCTGGGGAGGCTCTTTGTCTCCTCCCTGACCTTTCAGGAGCTCTGGATCTCCCTGGAGCCCCCTTCTCTAATCCGGCTTTTGGGATATCATACTGTGGCAGTGGCAGGGCTCAGACTTTAATCAGCTTGGGAGTGCCTGAGGCAGGGCAGGGCTGGGCCGGGCTGCACCAGGGCACCCGCAGGGCTCCGAGCTCGGCACAGGGCAGGGCCCTGCTGGGGCTGCAGGGGAGCTCCCAGAGGGAATTCCTGCCCGGCCTCAGGGGAGGGAATCCTCCGCAGGGGCAGGACCGGCCCTCCCCAGCCCCCTCCGTGCGGCTCCTTCCAGGTCGTGCAGGAATTGGGCTTTGTCGGGATCCCCAAAGGGACATCCTGGATCTTGCAGGAGCTCCTGCAAGCTGGATATTCCTCTGCCTGTTGTAGTCCCTGCTGAGGTGGCCTTGGATAAGTGCTGGATGCAGCCTCTTTGACAGGAGGTGGGAACGCAGTTCCAGAGCTGAGAGGTGGGAGTGAAGAACTCTGGAGTGGCTGGGTTGGAGGGGACCTTAAAGATGATCCAGTTGCACCTCCCCAAGCCTGTGCTCTGCAGTGTCTTCTGTCCTGCTGGGCCAGCACAAAACCTGGGGTCTGGGCATGCAGCTGCAGCGCCGCAGTTGTGCTGGTGAGTGTGCAAACAGAGGTGAGCTCTGGAAGTTGCAGAAATTCTTCTCATGTAAGCACTGCGAGCTGGGGCAGTAGCTGGAGAACTGAGGCTGCTGGGTTAAACTTCGTGAAGTGGCCCTGGGACGGGAGCAGTCGCTTGGACTTCGCTCTGGGCGGGTTCAGAGGGGTCTCTTGTAGGAATTACCTGAGCCTGAGCCTCAGGCAGGGCTTGGAGTCCCTGTTGGGGTCCCTGCAGTGACTGGGGCGTGACTGCAGCCGTGTGGCTTTGCTGGGGCAGCCTGGCCACCCACCAGTGTCCAAAAAAAGGGCTGAAATCCTTCAGCTGTGCAGAAAGAGAACTCAATTTTTTCATAAAATCCCTGGTTACCATTCCTTCCCTTCTCTCCTACCAAGGCTGAGCCCCAGCTCTGTCCCACCTCCCCTTGTGTCGGAGGAGCCCAGGACGCCGAGGCCCCAGAGCTCTGTGGGCCGAGGCACAGCTCCTGGGGAGGGTTGGATGTGTTAAAAGCTGTCTCTGCCTGTTTGCCTGACCTCCAGTCTTCCCTTTCCTCTCAATGTCACCTTGGGGCTCCGTTTGCCTTCCAGCGGAGTCATGTTTTCCTGGGATTCTGCCTGATTCCGTGGGTACACTGAGTGGAGTTCAGAGCCTGGAGTGTGCTGTGACCCTGTGTGGTGTCTGCTCCTGTGTGCACACCACGATGATTTTCATTTTAAACCCGCGGAAACCCTCCTGAAAGCACAAGGTTCTGGGGGAAGGAAAACACCACTGCTGGTGTGGTGATGTTTCCTTGCATGGAGCTCTCCTGGGTTCTGTTTTCCCTGGATAGATCCCGGTGTTCTGCACTCTCTGAGTTTTGAGGAGCCGCTCCAGAGAGAGGGAGTTGCGTTTTCCTGGTGGATAAAACAATCCCTCCTCGTAGCTGAATGTGTTTACACACCAGCGCTGCTCTGGGCTCGATTGGGATGCAAGGCACTGTGCAAATGCAAAGATGTAATTATCCCATTTTTCTCTTCCCACTCCCTGCTCTCCTGGCTCCTCTCCTCCGCCCTTTCCGGGCCTTGTGCTGATGGCAGCGTTTATCTGCATTTGTCCTCTGTCCCTGACAGCCACTTATTGATTGGCATGATTAAAAAGAACTGATAATCACTTCACATTAATCCCATAAATGACTTAAGACACCAAAATATTTGCATAATGCATCTTAAAGGTGGCAGCTAAAAGAGGATAAGACCCAAAACTGCTTGGCACAGGAGAAATGGGCTTCCCACTCACCTGTGGGCTTGCTTAAGTAATGAGCCTCGTGCTTGCATAAGGAGCACTCCGAACTGCTCGGGGGGGATGCGATGGGAGCTCAGAGGCTTTGGGATCCCAGCATCCCTTCTCCTGCTGAGCCCGGGGATGGGGGATCCCGGGGGGATCACGGGGCTGTTTGTGTCTGCTGCCTCCGTGAAAATCTGGAGCCAGACGCCCGCTGAAAGTACCTAAAGACTTTCTGTCACAAACTTATCTGCTTAGCAGCGAGCTAGACACGGCTTAGCCCCTGCTGCAGCCCGGGGCCGGGCGCTGGGAGCAGCGGGATCTGCTCGGCCGGGGGAGCAGCAGCGGGGGGATCGGGGCGTATTTAAGGCAGATCATGGCCCGGTAATTCCGCAGATAATGCAGCCCCCGGGCTGCCCTGCTGGGCCCAGGTGAGGACCCGGAGGGTGGGAGCTGTGCCGGCACAGCAGCCCGGGCTGGGGGCTCTGGGCACGGCAGGGAGCTGTGGCCGGGCGGGGAGGGCGATATTGCTGTTTTCTGTCATTTTCCCCGCTGTCTCTGCCTCTCCTGGCTGTCCTCTTCCCTTTAGAGAGAGGGCAGGAAGAAAAATAGCCCCGTTTAGCTCGGGGCGAGCCCCTGGTGCCGCCAGGATGGGGAGTTCAGCATCTCCTGCAAGCAAACAAACAAACAAAAGGGAGGCAGACAGCACTGCCAGCTCCTGCCATGGGTTCTACCTTCTTCTTCCTCCTCACTCTTTGTGGATCATTTATTCAGGAATATTTTGCAGCTGGAGAGTGGTTTGCCAGCAAAGGCATTCGCCACTGAGCTGCAGTATCTGCTACAGCGAACAGGTTTTTGTGTTCTCCCTCTCCACAGAAGGAAAAAAAAAACAGAAAAAAAGGACTAAACCAGCCTAGTTAGCAGCAATGTGATGCAAGGAGAACAGGCAAAATAATGCTGAATTGCTCTAGCACAGTCTCTTTTCCCAGAAGGAAGAGCATTGTTTCAGGATCTGTTGGAGGGCAGAGATGAAAATGGGTTTTGTAAATAAATCTGTCCCCTCAGCCCTGAGTAGCGCTGCTGTCCAGGCTTGTGGTGGGTTTCTCTCTAAGGAGAAAAACTGTTATTCAATCAAATCAAGCAGCCTTTTGTCCCAGCAGTGATGGAATGGAAAAACTTAGGTTTTTAAGAATAGAAGGGTGGCAACTGATAGAAAACTATCAGTTATTTCAGTTCAAGTTTCCCATTAATTCTGGAGCAGATCTGCCAATTCCTCCACTTTCAGTTTTTCCATCCTAGATGTGAGTCCTGGCCCACGCAAGTTATATCTGGCAGGGCTGGAATCAGGAGCTCTGGCAGCTGCTGGGTCCTTGATGGGAAATGAGGGGGAAGCTCGGGAAGGGCTTTGCACTCCCCAAAATCGAGGCGAGGTTACCGAGGCACCCCGTGGGAGGGAGGAAGGGAGGGGGGGACCTCTCCTGCAATCCGGCGGTGCTGGAGCACACAAAAGCCTCTCCCAGATGTGCTCACATGGGGAAAAATCTGTTCTGGGGCGGGGGGCGAGTGGGATTCGCTTAACGTGGGGTTTCTGTGCTCTGCCGCAGCCGCGACAGCGACCTCTCCACCATCATCTCCAACCTGCACCAGAGCCGGCAGCTCGTAATGCCAGAGACCCAGAGCCGCTGCGAGTTCAAGAGGAGCAGCCTAGACGTGGGGCTGGCAGCTGCAGGTGAGGGCTGGGCACGCCCTGCTGCCCTGGGCTCCTGCTTCTCCCTCCTCTCCCTTTCGCTCCCCGTCCCTTCATTTCCCGGTGGTGGTTTCTGCGTTACACTTCGGCCGTAGGAAGGCTTTTAATGTTCTGGCTAAAGATGGATGTGGAAGGGATTTCACGGTGATGCTGAAGCCCTTTGGAGGTCCCGGCCCTGTGTTGTTCTCAAATCCAGTGGTCTGTGCTAAAGGAGCTTGCGCCAGCACAGGAGTGAAATGTCCCCAGGGCTGGTGCCAAGTGAAGCAGAAAGGCCTTGCAGAGAGCATGATTTGATTTGTAATTTCATTAATCAGAGGTTCCCCACGCTGCTGCCGGGCCTGCCAGCTCCTCTGGGAGCAGGATTGTTTGGGTTTTTAGTGCTACCTGGCTCTTTTCTGGTTGTTCCTCTGGTTTCAACTCCGCACGTTAAAAACAGAAATGTTCCTGTGGGATCCTGCCCTGGGACTCCCTGGATGTCAGGAAGGGAGTGTGGGGAAGGATGGTCTGGTGGCAAAGATGCAGAAGTCCCAAGTGAGGCTCTGGAAAAAATAAACCAAGATCTGCGTGTTGATTGTAGATATAAATATAAATAAATAAAAGTTGAGGAAAAACTAGGGTTTATGGCAGTTTTTATACTGAGTGATGCCTGCCCTTCCAAATCAGAACTGGATCTCTCTGTGTGTTAATTTAGGACTTTTCTGAAAAATCTGTGTGGTTGTGGGTTTGTTCATTTATTTCTTGTCAGTCATTCTGTTGAGCGTGTAAATGAACCCCAAATTCAGAGGCAACACCACACCTGGCACCCTTTGGGATGTCTTTGGAGGGTGAAAACTAAAAGAAGGTCTTCAGTCCCATAGATACCCAGGGGGGATTTGTGATGTGTCTGTAAATCAGCCATGAGCAGCTCCCAGACTTTGCTTTCACAGCTGAATCTCCAATCTCATCATTAACAATTTTCCAAAGCCCCTTTCCCTACACAATTCCAAAAGCCAGGCTGGCCACAGATCCATCTTTCCCTGTGACCCTGCTCCAGTCTGTGTGGCTCAGCTGACCCTGGATGTCAGAATGGGTTTCAATATTGTTTGCTTTGCAGAGAAGCTGCTGGGCTTGATCAGCGTTGCTGGAATTCTTTGAGACCTGTGGCATTCCAGAAATGCAAAGGGTTCTTCTCCTTCCCATCAGAAGAAAAGATCAGATGTGGAAGCTCTAATTTCGGTTTGTTAGAGTCGCTGTTTGAGGTGCTCCGGTTCATTTGTTAAATTAAGAAACAGTAGGAAATGGCCTCAAGTTGTGCCAGGGGAGGTTTGGGTTCGATATTAGGAAAAATTTCTTGAAGGAAAGCTTGGGAAGAGGCTGCCCAGGGCAGTGGCGGAGTCACCACCCCTGGAGGTGTTCAGGTCACCTGTGGATGTGGCACCTGGGGACATGGGTTAGGGGTGCTGGGTTAATGGTTGGGCTGGGTGATCTTGGAGGTCTTTTCCAACCTTAATGATCCCATGAAATACTCCGTGAGTGAAAAAGAAGAGGCTCGTGCACACAAGAGGCCACCAAGGCAGTGACAAAGCTCTCGAGGACACGACAGGTTTGGGGTGTTTAGCAGGAGGTGGCTGGGAGAAGGGTCGGGTGGCGGCTGGTGGGGAGAGGAGGTGTCTGAAGGGACCGGGGCTTTGTCACCTCTCCCCAGGGCCAGCCGCACTCTGATTGCCCCTGCTGGCTGCAGGCAGCTCTGTCCCCGTGCTGGTTCCAGGGAGGGGAGCTCTGCAGAGCTGCCACCGGCAGCAGAGCCGGTGCTGGGCCTGTGCCACCACGCCAGGCTCCAGGGACAGAACCAGGACGTGCTGGGCTTTGGGGCTGAGCACTGCTGGGGCTGGGAGGGGAGCAGGGTAATCGTGAATTGCTTTTCAGAGGTGGTGCTGGGTTAGTCTGAAGGACTGGTTGTTGTTTAAACCATTTTGTTCCAGCAAGAAGGGGAGAAGAACCTCGGCCCCAGCTGTCTGCCCTGTCTTCCCCGGAGGACATTTCTGAGTACTGGGTTATGGAATCTGCCCCTCAGAAAGGCACCTGGAGATCAGCAGTGCTGAATAAATGATGTCGGTGCCATTAGGTTCGAGAAGCCCTGCGTCACTCCTGGCTGGGAGCTGCAGGTGCTCTCCCAGGCCGCTGGGATCTGCTGCTGGGACGTTTCTCTTGCTGGTTTGCGGGCTGGATTCGGGGCCGTGCTCCCAGCGAGGAGGGAAGGAGCTCTCTGGAGGCTCCTGTGCTCCCCGCTGAGCTCAGGGAGTGCTGCTGGAACAGGACTCTGCAGTGCCTGGTCCTTCCTGGCCGTGGCTGAGGCTCGGCAGAGGCTTGGGAACAAGGACAGCACAAATGGAAGAGATTTGCTTATTGGCAGCCCATGGGGGCAGCGAAAAGGCTGAAGCTGGCAGGGTTGGCTGGTTTATGATTAATTCTGTGAGGGAATTCCTGGACTTGTTGTTAGAGCCAGGATTAGAGGCAGTGCTGTAGTTTCGAACAGCATGGGCTGGAAGATCAGCAATATTACTGGGAGCTTGAATGGTCTTCAAACTGCAGAAAGGGGCTGAAATTAATGGAAAATAATTGTTTGTAGTCCTGGGGCTTTTCTGACTTCAGGAAGGTAGGAAAAGCTGGAGCCAGGGCTCAGGCCAGAGCTGCCTGGGGCTGCTGGAGGAGGTTGGCTCCCTGTGCAGGGAAGAGGGGTGAGCCAGCCCCTTGGCAGTGCCAGGCTGCACAGGGAGCAGGGAGAAGGCACCTGGAGGAGCAGCTTTGGTGATCCCCAAAGCCCCCAGAGCAGTTCCCCTGTGAACCACGCCTGGTCTCTCCTTGGCTGACCCTGCAGATGATTTCCTGCTGTCTCCTGCTCCCGTGCTGGTTCTGCACTGGGGGATGCTCAGATGCCCTCCTTGGTGCCAGTTAAACTGCAGTCACGCTGGGGATGGGAGGGGAGGAAGAGAGGAAAAGTGCGTGGAATGGGGTCTCTGCTTCCTTGGGAACACGTGGGGGCAGCTGAGGTTTGGGAAGAGGCTTGGGGACATCTGCAAAGGTGGAGGAGTGTCCCCAGTGCTAGGGGGAGCAGGCGGAGCCTAAGGAGGGGACAAAAGTCACTTCCAGTGGCTCAGATAAAGGGGAGGCAGCAGCCAGAGCCCAGAGCGGCACCACGAGGGGCTCAGCTGGAGAGGGCAGGGTGGCACGAGGAGCTCTAATCCTAAATGAGACACGCACGGGGCTGAGCAGGGCCGGGGCTGAGCAGGGCCGGGGCTGAGCAGGGCCGGGGCTGAGCAGGGCCGGGGCTGAGCAGGGCCAGGGCTGAGCAGGGCCAGGGCTGCCTGGCGGGGCCCGGCAGCAGAGCTGGGGGTTTGCAACCAAACAGGGCTTCGAGCCCCTCCAGGCTGCCCCGGCGTGGCTGCAACCAAACAGGGCTTCGAGCCCCTCCAGGCTGCCCCGGCGTGGCTGCAACCAAACAGGGCTTCGAGCCCCTCCAGGCTGCCCCGGCGTGGCTGCAACCAAACAGGGCTTCGAGCCCCTCCAGGCTGCCCCGGCGTGGCTGCAACCAAACAGGGCTTCGAGCCCCTCCAGGCTGCCCCGGCGTGGCTGCCAACAGGAGCAGCCCCCTCTGTCCGTTCTCCCTGATGCACTGGGGCCTGGGCTGGGGAGGATGGAGCAGCCTCGGAGGCTCTCAGAGCCTTCCCCCCGTGTTTGTGGGCTTCGCTCGCCGCTTTAGGGCCTGAACCAGCATTTTGCACCAGAGTCCTGGTCCCAAGGCTCTAATTCATTCCTCTCGTGCAAAAAAAATCCTGTTAATTTCTCCTCTTTCTCTCCTCAAACACCCTCTGTTCTGCAGTGCCAGATTTCATGGGTTTCCAGTTGCAGTAGGACTATTTGCATGGATAGAAGTGGAGGATTCAGGCTCCCTCATGCTAGAGGAAGGTGGGTAGCTCTTCCCTCTCTTCCTTCTGCCCCTCGTGCCTGCAGGGAGTTGGTTTGGTGGCTGGAGATGGTCTGAGAGGGCACGGAGTGGAGACACGGCAGAGCCTCAGGTCCTGCCCCAAACAGGGAGAAAATCGCTGCGGTTCTGCATAAAATATTTGGGAGCCTTGGCTGTGGTGCGGGAAGCAGCAGCAGAGCAGCTTCCCGGTGGGGCAGAGCTCCCAGAGAGCCTTTTCCCAGGGGTTTTTGGTCAGTGTGATGGGAATGACAAACCCTGAGAGCCTTGGCCCCAGAGCAGGATGTCCTCGGTGTCTGGTGCAGCTGCAGTGGTTGCTGTGGGGATCCCCCGTGGTGGGGACGGTGTGACACCTGTGTCCCCACGTCAGGAGCCCTGCTCCCTCAGAGGCCGTTTATTCCTGGTGCTTTGGCAGCCCTGGAAGAGCAGGGTTCACCCACATGTCTCAAAAACCTCACGGAACTGAGATTTCTCTCTGAGATTATTTGTTCTGTATTCACCCTCTTGTCTCATCTTTCCGCTTGGTGCCCTGTTGACTAAGCAAGGGAGAAGGAGGAATTTTTGGACTGTGAAGAGACTCAAATTTAAGAATTTGGGGTTTTTATTCACAAGGCAATGCTTGTAGCTGACCACACGGAGTTGCCTCACTTTCCATGGGCCTGGCCCTGGATTCTGTGTCCCTGCCATGGCCACGGAGGCCTTGCAGTGACCTCGTTTGGCTTTGCACTGAGACCCAGAGCTTTCATATGCTAAGGAGGAGTTAATATTGGGGCTGAAAAAGAATTGGGATCAAGGATGTTGCAGCTAATGGTTAGAGACAGGATCCCAGCGAACGGCTGCTCTCGGGGCGCGGGATAATGAGCTGGGCGGCAGACGTGTTTTCATTTAACTAAGCCAAACAACAGGGAAAAAAAGCAGCAGCCTTTATTGGACTGCTGCCTTAAATTGAGCAGAAAATCAGCACCAAATGGGCATCCAGGAGCTGGAAGCCCGGGCCCTGTTGTTGACGTGTTTTCCCGTGAAGGACAATTGTTTACCTTGGCAACCTGAGGGTCGAGGCTCTGTCACTGCTCTGCATCCTCTGGGCTTGGAGCTGGAGCACTCTCCCCTCTCTGTGCACTATTTAGGTTTATTCTTACGTGTCCTGAAGCCTTGCAGGAGTGGGAGGTAACCAACAGCATTTTGTGATACAAGCAGAGGTCTTGGGAAGTGAGGGGAAATGGGAAGAGCCAACATGGAAGCGTTTCCTTCGGCTGTGCCAGCACAGGTCCGTGCAGGGGATTTTGCTGGTGTGGGTGTTCAGGTTTTATTCTTGGCTCTGTCACTGCTGGATGAGAAGGAGCTGAGGCAGCTCAGGGCCCTGTAGTTGGAGTTCAGGTAAGGTTGGAAAAGACCTCTAAGATCATCGAGGCCAACCCGGGCAGGGGTTTGAACGTGCTCCTTGCAGGAGGGCTCGTGTAGGATGGCTCTGCCAACGCCTTTGGGGAGGGTCTGGGGTTTCGGGGGGTGTCTCCCTCACTCTGAGGGGGTCTCAGCCTCCTGTGTGCCTGGTGGGGACAAGGAGTCTGTCCCTCCTGGGGCTGGACCCACCAGACTCCCGGCCAGCACCCGCAGCGGCTTTGAAACTCCAACAAACGCTGACTCCTGCTCCCTTTCCCTGCAGCTCTGGGAGGAGCGAGATTATCCTGCTTCCAAAAATAACCTCTCCCCGCCCCCTGCCTCCACCTCCTTCGCCAGGTGCCTTTCCAGGCAGCTGGGGAAGAGCTGGAAGCAGATCCCTGGTGCCGTGACACCTCCCTGGTGTTCTGTAGAGACATCCAGGAACGCGGCACCTGCCTTGTCCACCCTGGCTGCTGGGTGGCACCTGGGCACAGCGGGCAGAGTGTCCCTGCCCTGCCCCTGCACGAGTGATGCCTCAGAGCTGGGCTTTGGCCCTGCTGTGGCTCAGAGCCTGTGTGTGCCCGTGCCAGCGGGCTGGGATGCTGTGGGTGAGTCCTGCCCAGCCTCCTGCCCCTGCTCGGGGGACAGCTCTGTCCCCTGGCCGTGCTCAGAGCCCTGGGACTGCACAGCCTCGCTGGGGAGAAGGGGGGAGCAGGCTCGGAGCCGCTGCTCTGCCCGCTGCTCGTGCCAGGCTGGCAGGGGGCTCAGTGTGCCACAGGTGACAGGCAGGGACAGGTCCTGCTGAAGGGACAGGGCTGCGAGGGCCTGTCTGCGGTGGAGGACACACATGGAAATGTGGCCCCAGGCTTTGGGATGGATAAACTGGAGAGAAATCCACCAGGAAAAGAGCCCTGGGCAGTGAGAGCCCCAGGGCAGCGTGTGAGTGACCCTGGCATTGCCCTGCGCGAGTGTGTGAGTGACCTGGGCACTGCCCTGGGCAGGGAGAGCCCCGGGGCAGCGTGCGAGTGACCCTGGCCCTGCCCCAGGGCAGCGTCGGAGTGACCCGGGCACGGCCCTGGGCAGTGAGAGCCCCAGGGCAGCGTCGGAGTGACCCGGGCACGGCCCTGGGCAGTGAGAGCCCCAGGGCAGCGTGTGAGTGACCCTGGCCCTGCCCCAGGGCAGCATTTGAGTGACCCTGGCATTGCCCCGGGTCAGTGAGTGACCCTGGCACTGCTCTGGGTCAGTGAGTGACCCTGGCACTGCCCTGGGCAGTGAGTGAGTGACTCTGGCATTGCCCAGGTCAGTGAGTGACCCCGGCACTGCCCCGGGGCAGTATTTGAGTGACCCTGGCACTGCCCCAGATCATGAGTGAGTGACTCTGGCATTGCCCAGGTCAGTGAGTGACCCTGGCACTGCCCCGGGGCAGCGTGCGAGTGACCCTGGCACTGCCCTGGGCAGCATTTGAGTGACCCTGGCACTGCCCCAGATCAGTGAGTGATCCTGGCACTGCCCCAGGGCAGCATTTGAGTGACCCTGGCACTGCCCCAGATCAGTGAGTGACCCTGGCACTGCCCCAGGGCAGCATTTGAGTGACCCTGGCAGTGCCTTGGCTTGAATTGCTGCCAGCTCAGCGCTGCCCCAGCCCTGCTCCAGCTCGTGTGCCGCCAAGGAGAACGCGAGAGAGGAGGGGACTGTGACTCTGGTTTGTGAAAGGTCGTGTGTTGGTTTGTTGATTTTCCCTCCTGCTGTCCCTGCACGTCGAGGGCAGCCCGGGCTTCCCCACAGGGGCTCGGTGGAGACCCACAGCTCCCTCCCCTCTGCTCAGCATCGCTGAGGAGCCAAGGAGCAGGGTGGGATTTCCCAGGGTTAAATTGAGTATCTGTCCCCGCGGGGAGCTGGAATGTGCCGTGCTGCTGCCCTGTCCCCAGGAAAAGCTCTGGTTTCACCCTGCTCAGGGAGCGCGCGGTCCTTGGTGCCACACGTGAGCAGGCTTGGGAAGAGTTGTTTAAGGACGGAGGGCTGGGCATGGGAAGGATTTTATTAATGATTTGCTGTGAGCAAGAACAGGGTCAGCTGCCTATTTCATTCATTTTTCAGCTCTGCACAATCTTTTTTGTTCCAAATTCCTTTTCTTCCCTTTGCTTCTCTCCCCTTTCCTGCTCTTTCCCCTCCTCCTCTCCTTTCTTTCTTCTCAAACCCTTTTTCCCCCACTTCCTCTTCCATTCTTAATCCCCATCTCGTGCACACACACATCCTTCTTCCTTTCCATTTCTCCTCCTCTTCAGTTCCTTGTCCTGCTCCCTGCCCTCCCCTCCCCAGCTCCCTCCCTCTCCAGGCTCCTGGGGAAGAAGACAATTTGAAGGTTTTCCGCTCCGCTCTCAGCTGAGAGGCTCCTTCCCTCAAGCCAATCAATGGGAGCCTTTCAGCCCCACTGGGGCTTGGCAAACATGAGATCAATAAGTTATTAGCACCATTCTGTCAGCTGTAATGTGGAGATTGATCGGGGCCGGGGCTCCTGCTCGCTGCCTGGCACTTCCCCAGCCTGATAAAGATGACAGATTAAGGGAATAAGAAAAAGGAATTAAGGAGTCTGGCTGTCAAAGCTGTCACGGGCTGGAGGAGCAGTGTTTTTTTCAGGGGCTGAATGAGTGCAATTGGACATTTCAATGGTGCTAAGGGGGTACAGCACCACCAGCAGCTCTGCTGGAAATCGCTGCCCTCGGCCCTCCCTTGGCTGAGGAAACGCTGGGAGCCTTTGGAAGGAGCAGCTGTGCTGGGTCCTGGAGGGACCCCCAGGGGGACGGGGATGCTGTCCCTGCATCCCTGGTGACAGGTGACATTCCCCAGGACGGAGGGGCATCTCTGTGCCAGGGGGTGCTGCCAGTTCTCTCAGCTCTTCAGCACAGATGGAGAAGCTGGGGCCAAACGAGCTTTGCCCAAGAGGTTTGTGGTCACAGAATCCCAGCCTGGTTTGGGTGGGAAGGGACCTCAAAGCCCACCCAGTGCCACCCCTGCCATGGCAGGGACACCTCCCACTGTCCCAGGGTGCTGCCAGCCCTGTCCAGCCTGGCCTTGGGCACTGCCAGGGATCCAGGGGAGATCATAACCTGTCTCTTGGAACTGTGCTTATGTCTCTGATTTATCAAACTTCCCCCTCCTCCTGCGTTACCCACTGGAACCTTCCCCTTTCCAGGCAGGAAAATGAGTCTCCAAAAGGCCTGGACTTCCAGCTCACTCTCCCAGCTGCATTCTTTAAATCTTTTCTGAAAGAAAGTTGGGATTCACAAGTTTGTGATTGCTAAAAAGCCTCTCTGCAGCACATAAGATTAATTCAGATCTTTCTCTTAAGTGCAGTATATCCTTTCCATGAGCGTTTTTCATACTATGAATATTTACCACCTTTCTGTGGCTTTGGTGCATGCTGTAAAAATGAATTTTCTAAGAACCTGGGAGCCAGGGAGATGTTGGAGCACCTTCCCTAATAAACAGCCTCGTTCCAGACAGGCAGCAGGATGGCTCCAGCATCACCTGCACCTCCCTGTTTCACTCCTTGGGATCTGAAATATTGGACATTCCTTTCAGGTGCTTTGCTCCAGCTGGGGAGATGGAGTGTGAGGAGGTGGGAAGTAGCAGGATACTGTGGATGGTGGGAGGAGAGGCAGATGGTCCTGTGGAGCTGAGGAAGGGGATCCAGGCTGCTTCCCATGCCCAGGAAAGGATGGTTGGTGTGTTATCCGCCGGGAATCCTGCTCGGCCCCTTCTTCCCCGTCTGCTGTGGTTAACTGGCATTTGGGGAAGGGTCGGTGACACCAAGCCAGCCTCGGATGCTCCTGTGGGATGCTCTGAGATCAGAGTGGTGGTGGGCCCTGGCTCTCCTTGGAGCCCCCCTCTGCTGCTGAGAGCAGTGACTGCACAGCCAGTGTGAGCCCGAGTCCTCTGACAGGGAGCAGGAAGGAGAAAACCCTCTGATTATTCAACAGTGCATCCTCCTTGCTTTGCAGCAGGAGCCCATTCGTGTGTCCCATCCTCTCTCCCCTTTGTTTCCTGTTTCTCTTTGTTCCCAGGAGCCTCTTGTCCCCGGGAGCTCGAAGGTGATGCTTGGGGAGGGTTCACAGGCGCCCCGGGCTGTGCTGGGGACAGTCCCGAGGCAGCAGTGCCACCGTGCCCGGTGTGTGCTCCCTGCGCTGTCAGGCTGCTCCTGCACGGGAGCACTCCCAGGGTGAATCCCAGCGACATCCACGAGCAGATGAAGCTGTGGGGACGTGAGGAGCAGCGAGACAGCCCGGGGCAGTAACCGAGGCTGGAGCCTGCTCGGGCCGTGCCCCCACACCGTTAACTGACCTGCTGCAGGGGGGTGCTGCCTTTATTTTGCAGCTGGTTTGGCATTGCCTGTGCAGAGACCCAGCAATATTCCCTGTTCCCTCCTTCCTTGCTGGAGCTCTCCCTGCCCCGGGAGCTGCCCTGCTCTGGTATTGTTCCAGGATCCCAAATCTCAGAAGCTGACTGCTTCCCTTCCCCCAGCTTCCCCAATAATTTTTTTCCCCCCATTCTAGTTGCCCTCAGTTAAATTATGGCCCGTTATTCCCATGACCTTGTGCTTCCCTCTGCCTTTGTTCCGTGGATTCCTGCTGGCGAGGGCCGGTGCCGAGGGATGCGCGGCCGGATCCCCCTCTCCCACCAGCCTTTGTTGGGAGCAGCTCTGGGCCTGCTGAGCCCCAGCAAGCCGGGGCAGCTCCTCACAAAAGCCCGTGGCTGGGAAAGGGAGTCCCCAGGGTGTCCCCAAACCTGCTGTGTTGGACACAGGGACCGGAGGAGCGGCCGGGATGCAGCTGCGGGCGCGGCTGAGCGCAGCGGCTGCTCTGGTGGGAGCCTGTCCGTGCCAAAGGAGCAGGGGAAGGTGCTGCCAAGACATCTCAGACTGGCCGGTGGGGATTGTCGTCTTCAGGGCTGGAGTTAAGAGCAAGGGAGGATGTTTTTCCCTCTCTTAAAATAATGGGAAAGGAGGTGGAAGAGGGGCTGTGGTCTCGTTGGATGTTGGCTGGCCGAGGCTGGGTGGTTTCCCTTGGAAGTTGGCTCCGTTCTCTGTTTACTCAGGACTTCTTGGTCCAAGAAGCTTTCAGAGCAGCCCCGGTGCTGTGGATGGGGAGCGTGAGATAGGTCTTGATCTCTTCCCATTGTGCTGGAGCAGGAGCCCCGTGCAGAAGAATTTGGTGCAGTGCCTCAGCCAAAACTGGGGCCCTTTGGAGCCCATTCGGCGACGCTGGGAGGGCAAAGACCTTGTGAGCACCTGACTGATTTCCCTTCTCCAGATGACCCTTGTGCCAGCTCTCACCATGAGTGTCCTTGGTGCAGCCTCCACCTGTGAAGAGTGGGGATAAAGCCCCTCTGTCTTTGGGGAAGCCTAGGGATAGGTTTTCTAATCTCCCCAGACTTAGGCTCCCAAGTCCTCTCCTCAAAGCTGATCAGGAGGCTTGGGGCTCTTAGATGTGTTGGTGAGGATGACTCTTAAGCCAGGCAGCTCTGCTGAGTGCGGGGAGGCTGAGGATTAGAGCAGTGCAGGAGACAAAATAACCCCCCCAGCCTGGCTGCCACAGCAGCTGTTTGTGGGGCCGTGCCCACATCCTTTCTCCTGCTGCTGCAGAGCCCGGGGGTGATCCCTGTGCTGGGCACAGAAGCGCTGTCCCGCTCCAGCTGCTTCCCAGACCTGTCTCCATGCCCCACTGCAGGAGTGCAGCAGGTGAGTGCTGGACTTCCCACGAAAGAGGGGAGAAAGAAGTCCACTTTGATTTCTACAGCTTTGGGGAAAATGTTGGACTTTGTCTCCAAATCCTCTCTCTGGGTCGCTTCCTGTGCTGCCTTGCTGGGCCAGCAGGAGCCTGGGATGTGGTGTGGGATTTGGGGACCTGTGTGGGAGACCAGGGTGAGGGGTTTGTACTCAGGGCTGTGCTGCACTGGTGGCAGGGAGTGATCAGTTCGCCTGGGGCTTCCCCCAGCCCCCCTTCTGGTGTTACTGCCTGGCCTGGCTTCACAACTCTACAGTTCTGCTGATAATGTCTTTCATTTTCAGCTGTAATGTTAAAAACTGCCCTGATTTGGCTTCCTTTCAGCTGCAACGCTTTGTAAGGAGGCAGGAGAGAGGAGGCAAAGGCAGGGATTTGGGGAACAAAACCCCAGCCGTCCCTCCCCATCCTTTCAGGTGGATGTTGCCTTTTGCAGCTGCATGGGCTGAGCAAAATCGGTCTTGGGGCTTAGTGGTCGGCGAGCAGCAAGGCACTAAACACACAGCCTGTCTCTGGGAGGGTGGTGAGACACCCAGGAGCTGCTCTGCCAGCTCATTTGCAAAGCGTATTTGGTGCTGCTGCTGCTGCTGCTGCTGCTGCAGAGTCGGGGGAGAGGGACGGTGGCCGCTCCCCTCTCGGTGCCAGGGCAGAGCGGGGTGGGATGGGTGCCAGGTGGAGATCCAGGGCTGGATTCGGAGTGCAGGGTCCTGTGGAAGGGCTGGGCAGGTGGCAGTGGGGTGGCAGAGCTGTGCACATGGCTGAGGGGTGAGGAGGAGAGGGTGGCAGGTGGCAGTGGGGTGCCAGAGCTGTGCACATGGCTGAGGGGTGAGGAGGAGAGGGTGGCAGGTGGCAGTGGGGTGCCAGAGCTGTGCACAGGGCTGAGGGGTGAGGAGGCGCGGGTGGCAGGTGGCGGTGGGGTGGCAGAGCTGTGCACCTGGCTGAGGGGCGAGGAGGAGAGGGTGGCAGGTGGCAGTGGGGCGGCAGAGCTGTGCACATGGCTGAGGGGTGAGGAGGAGAGGGTGGCTGCTGCAGCACAAGCACCTCGCTGGGAGGTTTTACCCCAGGAGCTGGGAGTTAACCGAGCAGTCACAGCAAGTGGGACCTGCCTCTTCTCTGCTTTCAGGCAGCAAAGATGGGTTTGACTTCTTAAAACACTGGGCTGGGCCTCAGAAAACTGGAGTTCAGGCCTGTGCTCGCTCCTGACGTGGTACATTTGGGGTGGGTTGTTACATCTTTGTGATGATCTTTATGCTGATCTTTATTCCCCTTTCCTTGCTTACTGCATCTTCTGTTGATTTAGTCCCCACACTTCTGGGCCCAGAGGCATCTCTGCCACATTGCAGGGCTTTGCCTTAACTGAAGAGATAAATAAAAACCAGGAAATGTTTCATTCTGAGATGTCACAGAAAAGCTGCCGGGGGCAGCCCAAATCCAGCCTCAGCGCGTGGGATTCGGTGCCGCGGGACGAGGTGAACCTGAGACGCTGGGAGGATCGCCGTGGGGATAAATGTGGGGTCTCTCTGGAGGGGACCTGGGCTGCGGGACCCCTCTCTCCGCCGGTGGCAGAATGTCCCACCTGGCTGCCGGGCTCCGGGGGCTGCCGGGGCACAGGCGGGAGGGAGGTGCCGTCAGCTCAGAGCTCCTGCACGATGCCGGTCTTGCCCTGCCCCGGTGCAGCCGGCTGGGAGGGAGCTGGGGCTGCTGACGTGCGCGGGAATGGCATGGGAATAGCTGGGAATAGCTGGGAATAGCTGGGAATAGCAGGGCCCGGCGCGAGCCGGAGCGAGCGTCTGCCGGCAGATGGGCCCGGGGGTGGGCGAGGAACAGCGGGAGGGAAGCGGGGACGGGGGGAACGAGGTGCCTTGGCAGAGCTGCGAAACCGAGGAATCTTCGCTGCTCACATTCCAACTGCTGTCACATGGACCCCGTGCTTCTGTCACCCGTTCTTTTCCATGGAGACTCCTCTGCCTCCAGCCCTGCTGGGCTCGGCTGCCTCCTGCCCGGGCTGGGAGGGGCGAGCGGAGCAGTGCGACTCGAGTTGTTCCAAAGCCACAAATCCTGGCTGAGAACGGTCCTGAGGAGGAGCAGGATATATGATCTTGGCCTCCGGCGCTGAGGGTTTGCAGTATCAGGGTAACGCTTCCAGGAAAATCAGCGTGAAGGATGGAGCGTTCCAGGGGCAGGGAGCCGGGGGCTCCGGTCCTGCTCCCTGGCCAGGTACCTCGGAGCTTGGGAAGCTGCGAGTGCCTGTGGAGGAGTTGTGTAAGGGGTAAACTGAGGCAGGAGGGCTGAGAAAACTCCGATGGTGTGGACAGGCTGACCCGGTGCCTGGGATGTGCTGAGAGAACTCCAGCACTGTCACCGGTGCTTGTGTCCTTCCCTGGCTCTTCCCCGTTCCCTCTGTTCTGTCGTGTTTCCTTGCCTTTGGGCTCTGCCCGCTCACAAGCCTCTGCCTCGTCTCCGAGTGCCAGTTTTGTTGAGGGATTTGGTGACAGGGTCGTGGCAGGCTGGGTTTGGAGGCAGCCTGTGCTCTTCAAAGCCTCAAAATGCCACTTGGAACTTCGCAGAGCTCCCGGATTGCTCCTTGGGCAGAGGCACCTGCTGGGGGCTGCTCTGCTCAGCCCTGTGCTCTGATCCCCTGATAAATCCCTGCCACGGCAGCAACCTGGGCTGCTCAGCTGCATTCCAAGTGATGGGGAGTGATCCTGAGCGCAGGGGACAGTTGCTTGGCTGGAAATGTCCCCTGGAACAGCGATAATGTTGTTGTTATAAATAGGACCGAGGGGGTTTGCAACCTTCCTTAACCCCCACGTTTCGGGCAGATTGCAGCAGCCTGGCTGTGCTTGGCTCACAGGCAGATCCAATCCATTCTCGCTCAAATATGCTGCTTGTTTGTGAGATTTTTTTTTTTTCCTTTCTTTTTAGATGCTGCATCTTTAACAAGCCCTTGATAGATGAGAATTTGATGCTTGCAGTGACAAACAGGCTCTTCCTTCCTGCCCATATGCACCATCATGCTTTCAGTTTCCCCAGCGTTATTAGGGGAGGATATTGATTCGAAATCTGCTCGAGGACGCTGTAATTGTGTATTAGAGATTTGGTGTTGGTTTGGAGGGCTGCAGTAATGCAAAAGGCTTGAGTGTTTCCGTGCAATCCAGAGGGGGAAGATTGCTGAGGACCTTGAGGTTTTGAAGGAGGGGGGGGGAGGGAGGGGGAGAGACTGAGAGAGAGAGAGAGACAGAGAGAGAGAGAGAGACAGAGATACTGTGGTAGGAAGATTCAGAGATCTGTTGTGCTTCTTTTTTTTTTTTCTTTTTTTTTCCTGTGTTGTTTTTTCCTCCCCTTCCTCTCCCCCAGTTGCTTTGCATCAGGGCATGAAAGGAGTGGAAACACCGGGGGGACAAAAGGCACCAGAGCAAATGATGAAACTCAGTAAGGAAATCAACTGGATTCAGAATTTATGGCTTGAAAACGTTGCATTGATCAGTGTATGAATAGTCATTATGTGCTTTTGGGCTGCGTGATTAGGAAAGCAGATCAAGGCTCTCAAGATGATGATTTTTCTTACTTTCATTTTTTTCTCTCCCTGCTTGTAATATCTGTGTGTGTGTGTCTGTGTGTGTGAGAGAGAGCAGAAAATACCAAAGTCTCTCTGGTCGCTCCTGCAAAGAGGAAAGTGCAGCCTTCTCTGACACTCAGGTTTCTCATCTCTCTCCTAGATGAAATTTTAGGCAAGAGAAGAGTATGTTCTCCCAACAGCAGCAGTGAGTGTCCTTTAGAGAGCAAGAAAGCCCGAAGTGAGTCCCCAAAGGGTAAGTGCTGCTTCTCCCTCCCCACCCCCTTCCCCTTTCTTCTCCTTTCCCGTGAGTGGAACTTAATTGAAATTAAGGAGGGAGGGCTGCGGGGTGGGAGCTGTGTCTGGCGCTGGGGGTGCAGGAGGAGGCGACCAGGGCTCTGTTTTTCCTTTATCTCCTCGGAGGGAGCCTTGCAGGGCGAGGAAGGGATTGCCTCTTAATTACAGTAATTGCTTGATGATTAAAAAAAAGCAGGCTGCAGCCTTTGAGGTGGATTTTAGGGGTGTTCCTACTTTTCCAGGCAGAATGTCTTGATTACGTGTTTAATATAAAAGGTACACACGGGCTTATCGTGCTGGCATCTGCTCCTTTAAAGGGAAAAAAGGAGCCTGTCAGGGAGAATGGGGCTGCTGAGTTTTCTCTTATGCATTTATGGCACCGTTCCTATAGAGATGGAATCTGCAGAAGGTTTCTCTATTTAGGGTTTGGTTTGTTGTTGTGCGGGTTTTTTTGGTTGTTGGTTTTTTTTTTTTTTTTTATCTCTTGATTTGCCTTCCAGTTCTTTCCTATAAACACGATTTTTAAACTTTCTTTACGACTGGCAAAGTGGGATGGGTAATGCAGCCTGCAGTTAATGAGTTTGTCTCCAGGTTGAATAAATGAGGTTTTGCAGGCCGTTTACTTAAAGGCTTTGTTGTTAATATCAGACTAATTAGCTGTCAGTAATACCCACCTCCATCCCTGTGCCTAAACCTCCTCTCTCTGGCCACTAAAAACCCAAAGCAGAGTGGCTGCGTGCAGCTGGATCCTGCTCCACGGGTTTGGAGTCCAGCTGAGACTCTTCCAGGGGTGGATTCCCAATAACCCATCCAGGGACTCTCAAAGGACACTTTCTGCAGCAGTTTGTCCTGAAGCCTTCTTAAACCACGTACTTTATATTCTGCTTTATAAAGATCCCTTCTGGGGACCTGTCCTGCATCCTGATTGCACAGAATGTTCCTGTTTCTTCCCTCCTTGTGCCCAGACGATGATCTGAAGGCAGAATTCTCTGAGAGGATGTTGAGTGCTGGTGTCACCTTATAGCAAACATTAAATCCTCTCTGATGTAACCCTCTCCTGCCTGTTAACTCTTTTACACCAGCAGAAGTGCCTCAGATTTTACTGGGAACCCTTTAAACTGCTCCTCTTTATGTGTTTTCCTTGATTTTTTCCCCATCTGCTCTATTCCTGTTATCCCTGAAATGTGTCTGGTGGCTGTGCAGGTGAGTTCCAGGTGATGCTTCCGTGGGTTCATAAACAGATTTGTTCCATCAGACGTGAGGCTCCTGGGACACGTTTTTTATTTCGCTGTTCCTGCTGAGGTTGTGCCCCTCGTAATTCCGAGTTCGTGCTCGGGAACTGAGTCCAGGGAGCAGAACCTGTGTGGCCTGGCTGGGAACGGGCTGAACTTTAACCAGGCCACGTGAGACCGAGGGATCCCCTTCTGGGTCATCCTGAAAAAGTGCCTGAGCTGGCACAGGTGGATGTTTCTGGCATGGGAGCATCGGGGTCAAGTGATCTCATTCTGTTCCTTTCCTTTGGCCTTCCCACCTTCTTTGTGGGCCGAGGGCAGGGTGAGGAGCCCTTGGCTTTGCAGGATGCACTCAGGATCTAAATCCTGCTCCTTGGCTCCCCAGGTCTCAGGGATTCCCCCAGCTTTTTAACAGAGGGGTTCCCAGGAAGCCTTGAATAAAGCAAAGTTTTGTTTTCTACTCCCCACTTGGAGGCGAGACAGAATGGAAATTCGGAGCTGGGGCTTTTACTGATCTCCCACTGCTTTTCGTTAGATCCTTGGGGAGCCCCTGTTCCCTCCAGAGCTGTGCAGGAATTTTGGGCTGTGCTGATGCTGGAATTCCGTTGGAATAGTGAGGGGCCGAGGTTTCTGTGCTTTGGGGCTGTTATCTCCCCACCCCGTGGTGTGACAAGGGGGTCACAGGAGGGGCTACACCCAAGGTTTGTGTCCTACCCCCCAGCAGTGACAGCCCCTCAGGCTGAGAGCTCCCATCCTGCTGAGAGTCCAGCAGCATTCCTGTGGCACGGATGCCACGGGAAAACGCAATCCCCGTGTTCCCAGCTCTGGCTGGAAACAGAAGGATCCACCCCGTGTGGCAAACCATTCCCAAATGGGATGGGCCCTGGTGGATACTCACCTGGATTTGGGAACTGCTGCTCTGGGGTGGTGCTGGACAGCGTGGGGCTTTGGCCGGGACCCAGAGTGCAGTTTGGGATTTGGGGGGAGGAAGGGAAGCAAGGACTGCCTGGAGTTCAGGATCCCGTCAGCCCCACGCTGTGCTGCTGCAGGAGCCGGGGCTGCAGCGTCTCCTGGGACCCCTTTCCCTGCAGCCCGGTGGTCCCGTGCCTTGTGCAGGTGCTGCTCCTGCACCTCCTGCATCCCCGGGGTGGTGATGGGCTCCGGGCAGGATCTGCCCCCGTCCATCCCACATTGACCCTGGGAGGATCTGATCTGCCCCTGTCCATCCCAGACTGGCCCTGGGAGGATCTGATCTGCCCCTGTCCATCCCAGACTGGCCCTGGGAGGATCTGATCTGCCCCTGTCCATCCCACATTGACCCTGGGAGGATCTGATCTGCCCCTGTCCATCCCACATTGACCCTGGGAGGCTCTGATCTGCCCCTCTCCATCCCAGACTGGCCCTGGGAGGATCTGAGCTGCCCCTGTCCATCCCGCATTGACCCTGGCAGGATCTGATCTGCCCCTGTCCATCCCCTACTGCCCCTGGGAGGATCTGCTCTGCCTCTGTCCATCCCACCTTGACCCTGGGAGGCTCTGATCTGCCCCTCTCCACCCCGCAGTGGCCCTGGGAGCAGCTCTGGCTCGGGCCCAGCTGGGCTGGCTCTGGAAGAGCCTTTGGAAGGGGAGCAGTGACCCCGTGGCTCAGCTCGCGCTGCCGTGGCTGCTCGTGACGGGGCCAGGGGAGCAGAGGCAGCCAGGGAAATCTCTGCCGCTGCTGGGCTGAGCGAATAAACACCTGTAGGGCTGCAAACCCTTCCAGGGGGAAGCAGCCTCCTTCCCTTCCCTGCCCCCTCCCCAGAGCTCGCTCCAGAGATCAAAAGGGAGCCCTGTCTCGGAGGAAGCGGGGCCACGCCGCCGCTGTCAAACAGAGCAGAACGTTCCTGTGGAAATGGGAGCGTCTGGGAGCCGGCAGCCAGGGCTGTGCTGCCAGGGCACCGGGGAGAATTCCCCACTGAAAGCCTCGCTCCTGCGTGGCTGGAGATCTCCTTCCCCACTGCCTCGAGACGTGCAACGCGGCCGAAGGATGGTGGAAGGGGAAAATCGGGAAGAGCGTTTCGGTTCCCGTTTGAGCTGCTGAAAAACACGCCTGGTAGGAGCCTTGGGGAGATTGGAAAGCAGGCTGGATGAAGTGCTGGAAAACACACGTAGGGAACAATATTGGGCTCCCCCCCTGGGGCGGGGATGAGCTCACAGGCTGCTGCTGCTGCCATCCTCCTTTCTGTGCTATTGTGGACCGTTTAAACCAAAACAAAATCTCACCGCCTCTCTGGTTAAGGAGGGAGCCCAGAGCTGGAGCTGGACTGCAGCTGAGCAATTCAGATCCAGCCTCTGTCCGTTTGTCCCTCTCCTTTGGGGGGACATCCATATGCTGGTGGCTTTGGCAGCTGTCCAATTAGGCCAAGGGAAGAAATGAGGTTTTGGCCCCGTTCTTGCTGACAGCATCGCTGTCCCCCAAACCCAGGCTGCTGAACGTGGGGCGAGTGGGCACAGCCAAGAGAAGACCCTAAAGCTGCTGACCAAGCCCTGGCCCTGGGTCTGGGGTGAGATGGGTTTGCAGCGGGTTCCTTCAGCCCAGAATGGGGTTGAATAAAGGGGACCTTGGCGTGTCACGGATTTGCTGTAGGACAGGAGGGGAGGACGGACAAGCTGGGTGCTCCCGTCTTGTCTGGGATTGCCTGGGGAGGACGAGCCTTAGCAAAGGTTGTGGAGAGGCCGCACAGCAGCGAAACGTCCTCGGTCTGTGCAGAAGCTGAGTGCCCAAGAGCCTGAGCTCCTGTGGCCGTGCCAGCAGGACCCTGGCAGAGGGTGGGAGAGGGACGGGATTGCTGGGGGGCACGGGGGATGTGTTGGGTCTGCAGAGGGCCCGGCAGATGCCTGGCTCGGCTCTGCCTCCCCAGGGCTGTGCCAGAGTCCATTTCACACCTGGCGGCTGCAGGAGATTTGGCGAGATCAGTCTCCCGCATTACCCCTGGTAATGACAAAAGCAGACAGCAAAGCTCCAGCAAAGCTGGAATTACTGCTGGCTGAGTCATGTGAAATCTTCCAAGTTTTAAGCATAGAAATCCAGCCTTTCCCTGGATTCCTCCTTCCTCTTAGCCTCCCCTTGCCACCCCCATTCTCCCTCCCCTCCTTGCACCTGAAATCTGCTCTGCGGCTGATCCGATAGAGTTTATGGTAATTAAGTGTTATTAAGTCCCCTCCCCCCTCCCTTTTTTGCTCTAATGACACAGCTGTAGGGGGGGGAAAAAAAATAATCAGTGTTTTTGTAAATCAGGTCTGTGGCTTTGCTCCTTAGACCTTTGGGTAAGAGCATCAGGAGGGAACTGAAACCGTGAGCTTCTGCATCCCTGGGGGAAGTGGCAGGAGAGGAGGAGGAGGAGGTGGGAATCCTCCCTGGTGGGAAGGAGACCTGGAAGGGAATTCTGCCCTCTCCTCCCTCCCCTGCTGCTTCCACGGGTGTCTCGCAGGTTTGAAGTGGGATTGAGGGAGCAGGCACAGCACAGCTGTTTCCAGAGCAGCCGCTGCCTTTGGGGTCTGGTTTTTGGGGGTGGGGGACCCAGGACAGGGTGGGAACCCAGCTCCTCATCCCGGCGGGCTCGGGAGCAGCCTCTGGGATTTGCGCAGGGAGCCAGCGGTGCCCGGGGTGCAGATGTGTGTCACTGGGGCACGGAGCCGAGCTGCAGGGCCAGACTCCGAGTGCTGAGCTGAGGGAGAGCCCTCGCGGTGCTGGAGCGCTGACCTGAGCTGAAATCCCTTCCCTTTTGCACTGGCCTCGGGAGCCAGGGCTGCAGCCCTTTGGTATTGAAACCTTGTGCAGCTCAGACTCCGTTATCATTATCGTTATCATCGTTATCATCATTATTATAATTACCCATTATTCGTTATTCATTATTAATTGTTATTTATTTTTGTATTATATTTTATTAGTGCTGTATTTTACTGTTATTGGGACGATGATGGTGATGATGATGATGATGATGATGATGATGATGATGTTTCCCTCCTGTGTTTTGGGAAGAGGGTGGCTTCATGACAGCCTGTGGAAGGTGCATCCCCCAAAGCCCGAGCCCCGTGTGCGGGGCCGTGCCGTGGGCTGGGTGTCAGACGGAGGCAGCACCAGTCCCTGAGCCGCTGTGGCAGGGCCTCACCTCGCAGCCACTCTGAGTCTCGGGCTGTTTCCGCGTGCCCCAGACTCACCTTTCCGGAGAGGAGCCCCTCCCTCACCTGGGGAGGGACCCGCAGCCCCCCCAGCAGCATTTCCAGTGCCTGGAAGTGCCGCCCCCGCGGCTTTGGAGCCGGTCCTGCAGCATCACCTGCCCTGCTCCCCGAGGGGCTCTGCCGGCGGCAGGAGGGGGCTGAAGGAGCAGCAGGAACTGGGGCACACGGGAGGGTGGTCCTGTCACCGCGGCGAGGGGGGAGCCCGTCCTGCTGCCCCCCTCCCCTCTGCCTGCTCAGAGCGGTCCTGGGAGTTCCTCTCTGAGTAATGAAAAGGCTTTGCCTGTGGGAAAGATCCAAGATAAAATAGTGTTGGAGCAGCCAAGGCGGAGAGCAGTAATTACTGTGAGCTGTGCTTACAGTAAACACAAAACCCCTGTGGTTTTCTCTCCCTGACTGCCAGGCTGGGATCCCTCCTGCCCCCGGAGCAGGCAGGGCCTTCCCCAGAGCACCTCCCTCCCGGGATCTGCAGGCATTCCGGGAAGATGGAGAGGGAGGGGTTGGTTTGGATGGCCTCAGGGTGCTCGGCCACAGGTACAGATGGGAAACAGCCTGCTCGGGAGATGTCCCTCAGAGAGCTGGGCGGGTGGATGGCAGCACTGTCCCCTGGGCGTGTGTCAGCACTGTCCCTTGGGTGCTGGAGCATCTCTCACTTGGTGGTGTCCTTTGAATGCTTGGAAAGGTGGGGTGAAGAGGTGCCTGTGTGGTCAGGTAGGAGCTGAACGAAGAACTCGCACCCCAAAGATGAAGGGCTGAGAACTCGGTGAACGCTCCCATCCTCCCTGTCCCCTTTGAGGGTACAGAGCTTGGTGGTGATTTTGTGTTGTTACAATGCTTTCCTTGCTGCTTTAGGGGGAAGGGGAAAAGTGGTTGGAGAGGTCTTTTGGGTGCTGTGGACTTTCCTGTGTGTAAATTTGGATGTGTAGCAGGTTGCAGGTGGTCTTGACCACATTTGATGGTAGACCTCGAGCACGAGGACAGCTGATGTGGCCACTTGGTACATCAGGCTCAGTGGGGACAACAGAGAGCTGTGGGAATTGGTGCTAATGACCCTTTACCCATCTTCCTCTCTCCATTTTTGCACTCTTCCTGTACTTCTGTGACTTTCCACTGTATTTCTCTCTGGAAAAAAAACCAAAACAAAACAAAAGCAAAACCCAACAAATCTTTGCGCTCCTCAGAAAACTCGCACACGCCTCTGCTGGAGGAGGCGGTGGCGCAGATGACCCCGGAGGAGCACTACAGGCGCATGATGTCAGCCCTGAACGAACACGGCACCTTCGAGGAGCAGCAGCAGCAGCGTCTCTACCAGCTGGCCAACAGCATGGCAGTGCCCAGCCACGGAGGTAGGGCTGTGCCCGGGGGGAGCGGGCTCTGCTGCCCTGGGGTGAGGCTGGGGGATGTCCTGGGCCCTGGACTCGTTTGGGATGAGGCTGGGGGATGTCCTGGGCCCTGGACTCCTTTGGGATGAGGCTGGGGGATGTCCCCGGGCCCTGGACTCGTTTGGGATGAGGCTGGGAGATGTCCCCGAGCCCTGGACTCGTTTGGGATGAGGCTGGGAGATGTCCCCGAGCCCTGGACTCGTTTGGGATGAGGCTGGGAGATGTCCCCGAGCCCTGGACTCGTTTGGGATGAGGCTGGGAGATGTCCCCGAGCCCTGGACTCGTTTGGGATGAGGCTGGGAGATGTCCCCGAGCCCTGGACTCGTTTGGGATGAGGCTGGGAGATGTCCCCGAGCCCTGGACTCGTTTGGGATGAGGCTGGGAGATGTCCCCGAGCCCTGGACTCGTTTGGGATGAGGCTGGGAGATGTCCCCGAGCCCTGGACTCGTTTGGGATGAGGCTGGGAGATGTCCCCGAGCCCTGGACTCGTTTGGGATGAGGCTGGGAGATGTCCCCGAGCCCTGGACTCGTTTGGGATGAGGCTGGGAGATGTCCCCGAGCCCTGGACTCGTTTGGGATGAGGCTGGGAGATGTCCCCGAGCCCTGGACTCGTTTGGGATGAGGCTGGGAGATGTCCCCGAGCCCTGGACTCGTTTGGGATGAGGCTGGGAGATGTCCCCGAGCCCTGGACTCGTTTGGGATGAGGCTGGGAGATGTCCCCGAGCCCTGGACTCGTTTGGGATGAGGCTGGGAGATGTCCCCGAGCCCTGGACTCGTTTGGGATGAGGCTGGGAGATGTCCCCGAGCCCTGGACTCGTTTGGGATGAGGCTGGGAGATGTCCCCGAGCCCTGGACTCGTTTGGGATGAGGCTGGGAGATGTCCCCGAGCCCTGGACTCGTTTGGGATGAGGCTGGGAGATGTCCCCGAGCCCTGGACTCGTTTGGGATGAGGCTGGGAGATGTCCCCGAGCCCTGGACTCGTTTGGGATGAGGCTGGGAGATGTCCCCGAGCCCTGGACTCGTTTGGGATGAGGCTGGGAGATGTCCCCGAGCCCTGGACTCGTTTGGGATGAGGCTGGGAGATGTCCCCGAGCCCTGGACTTGTTTGGGATGAGGCTGGGGGATGTCCCCGAGCCCTGGACTCGTTTGGGATGAGGCTGGGAGATGTCCCCGGGCCCGGGGTGCACTGAGGGGCTGATGGGCTGCAGCGCTGGGTGTTTGTCGTGCCAGGGATGCAGGTGGTGCTGAGGGGGGTCCTGCAGAGCCTTTCCCCCGTCTCTGTGGAGGAATTTCCCCTTGGCTGGCTGTAAATGCAGGTTCCTTCTGTAGCCATCCACGGGGATGTGCTTTTCCTTGCTGGAATGGATCTACAGCAGCAATGCTGTGTGTTTTGCAGGGGAGGTGAGGGGCGTCCTTCTCTCCCCGAGTTTCCAGAGTTTGCGTCCGTTCGGAATCTCTGGAGTGAGAGATGGGGGTTGTGGTGTGGGGCAGGGGGGTGAGATGTCGGCAGGGCCAGACCCTCCTGGCATTTAGGGATGGGAATGGTGATGTTGCTGCCTTCTCCTGGGGCTGGAGCGGTGTCTGGAGGTCCTGCAGTCCCGGTGATCGATGAGTCCCACATGGGCTGAGGGGTTGCTGGACAGTTTTCCCAGGGTTTTGGAGGGAGCTGGCTGGATCCAGCGTGTCCTGGGCTGTGCCTAAAGGGGGCACCAGGCGGTTACGGGATCACCTTGGACCCACGAGCATCCCTCCGCAGGCAGAGCATCCCTCCGCAGGTGCGGGCTCCTCGCCTCCACCCTCCCTCGGGTGAGCAGAACCTGCTGGCACTGGCCCGGTTTGACCCCGAGCAAAGCCGTGCCCTGTCCCGAGTCCTCTCCTGCAGGGCAGGGAAATAACTCCGCTGGAGCAGGCAGAGCCGGGGACGTGGCAGAGGTGGTGCTGTTCCGGAGGGCTGGAGCGTCACCGACGGGCAGAGCCCTGCAAGGACCCGTCCCTCTGCTGCGCCCTGCCCGAGCTGTGCGGGGCTGGCACAGCCCTGCCCGAGCTGAGGCAGGGCACGAGCACCAGCAGCCTCAGCAGAGCATCCAGCCAGAGCTGCAGGAGAATCTCTGGTCTCGAGTGTAAATCCCCAGGGCTCCTTGTTAGGTTAATGAAGAGGCTGTCTTCTTTTCCACTCTGTTTGATTTGATTGGCTTCTCTGGGGGCAGGAAGGCGATTGCTGTGGAGGAAGGATTTGCTTATCAGCAAAGGCCCTGCACGAACCTGCCCCAGCCCCCGTGGGGAGCGTGGCACCGGTGCTGGGCTGTGCCAGGCATTGCAGAGCTCCTGCGAGCTCAGCTCGGGGCTGAGGGGCAGAGCCCCGTGCCACGGGGCTGCGAGGGCACACGGGCGCGTGGGAACACGCGCAGAGGGAGGGACAGCGTGTGACAAAAGGGTGGCACTCGAACGTGCTGAATATCGTCTGTGGCGTGGGAGCTGTGCAGACCACGAGGAGCCCGGCGGGGCTGGGACTCGGCACAGAACCCGGGGTGTGCCCAGGACTGCCACACACGCTGGCCCTGGGTGGCTGCCGGACACGGGGACGTGTCCATCCCTCCAGCGTGTGCTGGGGGACAGCTGGATCACCCCTTCCCCCAAACAGCGGGAGCAGCTCATTGCCTTGAGAGCCTGGCATGTTTTTATGATGATGATTAAATTGTCTCATCAGCATTTGTTGGGGGGTGTCACGCTGGGGTTTTGGGGTGGGCGCGGGGGGAGAAGGCGCCTGCACAGCCAGACTCGCTCGGGGAACACTGACAAGACAAAACTTGGTGTATTTTTGGATTGTCTCCACACCACAGGGCTCTGGTTGGGCTATAAATTATTAGTGCCAGTACAAAGCGCAGTTTATCTGCGGGCTCACATGGAGGCACCAATAACATTAATAATTTAAAAAATGTTAATAATTTAGAAATCTTTTTTTTTTAATTGCTTTTCAGCCCCCCTCCTCCGCCCCCGTTCTCCCAGTGGCATTCATCCCACATTCTGAATTCAGTCTGTCTCCGTGCCTGGAACCTCCATCCGCCAGCGTCCCACTGTCAATCAATCTGATTTCCCAACTGTCAGAGTGCAGGATTGTAAATAACAGATCCTCGGGGGGGTCTGGGCAGCAGGGAAGGGGCGCAGGGGAGGGGAGGAGGGGGGAAGGGGAGAGGAGAGGGGGTGCGTGCGGGGGGTTGTTGCGGTCATTCAGGATCAATGCGGCTCCCGGAGCTGGCTGCACGCCAGGCTTCTAAATTACAGCCGCCGTGGCAATCAGGAGTGACCTGGGTTTTTCAGATAATTAATTTATAAACATTGGAAGGTGCACGGTCTCCCTGGCTCGGCGAATTCTCTGGGCTTTTTTTGTGACCTGATGGTGTTTGGCTGTTCCTTACGGACTTGGGCAGTTCAGAATTGTCCTTTTAGTGTTTGTCCCCTCGGCTGGGGGCGTGGGGACAGGGGCAGGAACGTGGCCAGAAATTGGGGCACCACCGTCCCCCTTCCTGCCAGCAGAAACAGCAGCTGTGGGAATGTTCTCACCCCACCACGAGGCTCCAGCCCTGACCGAAATGTTTGATGCTGTGATTGATGGAGCTCAGGCTGGGCTGGGCACATCCTCGTGCCAGTCGGAGCAGGGGTGGCTGGGATATGCAGAACTGAGGGAAAAGAGCCTGACAGGGAAAAGGAAGACAGGGAGGTGGGAAGTGTGGGATCGCCAGGGTTGTGCAATGCTCTTACAGGAATGTGGCTTTACAAATCAGCTGTGGGAAGGGGTGGATGTGCTGCTGCATGTGAGGGCTTTGCAGGGTCAGTACTCGAGGTGATGCTGCGCAGGGTGTGTTCGCTGAGATAAATCTGCCTCTGCTCCTCTCCCCAGCTGTGTTTTGGTTTCCTCTGGCGGGCTGCTGCAGGGTGATGGTGTGAGGGAGGTTTCCTCTGCGGGGATGTTTCCTGTGCACCACGTGAACGGCAGCAGAGGCTCTGGGGTGGGATGTGAGCTGTGCGTAGGGGGATTTCACACAAACACTGGGACTGAGGCACTCCTGATGCTTAGCTGGGAGAGAGCAGCCCCCCGGAAAAGCCTCAGTGCGCCTGGCACAGGTGTCCACGTCACTCGCTGTTCCCTGAGGGCAGGGCAGTGGCACACGGGCTGCACCTGCATCGCCGGCCCCTCCTTGGGGCTCCTTGGCGAGTGCTTGAGGTGCTTCTGGCCTTGCCTGCTCTGTCCATGCCAGGGCACCTGCGGGGCAGCCTGGCTGCACTGGCCCCCCCGACGGGGCCGTACAGGTGACTGTCACTGCACAGGTGTCACAGGCGGAGTGACACAGGTCACAGGTTCTGCCGCGGTGCCAGGGCAGTGCAGGGTGAATGAGGGGTGCGTTTCTTTCTGCCCTGCAGCTGTCTCCTGAAGTGCTGTGTGGGCTGGGAGTGGGGCCCCTTTCTGTACCCCATCCAGGGCTGCTCCGGGGCGCAGCCCTCCCCCTTCCTTGATGTGCCAGGCAGGTACAGCCCTGCAGAGCCCCCGGCGGGGGTCCCGGGCAGACCCCGATAACCTCGGCGGAGGCGGCGCGGGGGTGGAGGGGACGCGGCGGGACCGGGGCAGGTGCCAGCGCGGCTCCGCTCGGGACCGGCCGGGAGAGGGAGTTTGGGGAATGCCTCCCTCTCCTTCTGCTCTGCTCGCATCCATCCATCCCTCCTTCCATCCTTCCCTCCCTTTTTTTCCGCTCCTTCCCTCCCTCCTTCCCTCCCTCCCTCCGGCAGGAAGGCAATTAAACAGCAAATCCACCCCCCTGCCGTAGTTGCACAATTTCCTCCGCTGCCAAACTCCCTGGGCGGCGGGGGCGGATCGCGCCCGGAGCCGCCGGGCCGGGTGAGTGCCGGGGCCGCCGCTCCCCGC
>VWPU01010403.1:0-49466 GCA_013398955.1 Callaeas wilsoni
CGCCGCGCCGGGTGGGGCCCGCGCGCCGCCCGCCTCCGCCGCCGCTGCCGCGCCCCCTGTCGGAGCGGAGGACCCGCCGCACCGGGCACCATACAGGCGGCCCGGCCGTGGCGGAACAGCCCGGACAGCCCGGGACACCCTGGAACATCCCACTCCCTGCATCCTTGCAGCCTCCGTAACCCACGACTGCTCAGATCATAGTACGGCCTGAGGGAGGCGGGCATGCACCCTCGTACCACTGCAGCCCGGACCCCTGCACCCCGACACACCTGTACCCCCAGTTCCCCTGCAGCCTGCAACCAAAGCCTTCCTGCACCCTTCGCCCCGTGCCCCCTGCACTTGCTGCGCCCCCAATACCTCCACACCCCCAATATCCCTGCAGCCCGCACTCCTGTGCTCCCAGCTCCTCTTCCCCTGGTGCCCACTGCCCCCAGCACCCCCAGCACCTGACACCCAGCACCAGCCCTACACGCGACAACCCTTGCACCTCCCTGAGCCCTGAGCCCTGCACCCATCACCCCCTCCTCCATCACCTCTTGTGCCCCAGTGACCCCCGCGCTGGTCACCTGCACCCAACACCGGCAGGTACCTACCCTGCACCGGGGCAGTGCCCTGCCACAGCTGGCACCAGCCCCTCCAGCCATGCCGCTGGGCACACCCCAATCCTGCACCTGTACCAGCCCCTCCTGGACCCCACCCCTCCCACACACCTGGCAGTGCCACTGGGACGGCTGGCACACACAGCCCTCCTGCCCCACTGCAGCCCACGCCACTGTCCCCCTGATGTCACCTGCCCCGCTGTCCTCACCTGCCAGAGCTGCAGCCACGGCAGAACAGACAGCGGCCAAGGCAGGGGCTGCCCATGGCCATGGGCGCCTCTCGCTCAGGGCTGGTGGCAGGTGCATCCAAAGGATGCAAGGTAACACCAGCGGTGGCGAGGCCCCAGGAGGGACCCTGGCTCCTGAAACTCGGGGAACACCGGAGGGTGAGGTGGGGGCACCTGCAGGTCCAGCCCTGAGGGAGGTGCATCCTGGTGTGATGGGACCTCAGTGGGCACAGAGAGGACCTCATCCACTTCCCGTTTTTTCAGTCATGGGCCAGTCACTGGTTTTGTGGCTTTGGAGGCTGTGCTTTGACCTGGTGCTTGGCCTCAGGCCTCAGTTTCCCCAGGTGAAGCCTGCGTGATGGTTCAGGTGCAGGGTGCAGAGGCTGCGGGGGGCAGGGATGATTCGGGTGCAGGCCGCAGGGATGCGGGGGGGGCGGGGGGTGCTGGGGGTGCTGGGGTGCAGGTGTTCAGGGGGTGCAGGTGGTGTGGGCAGTGCTGGGACGGGAGATGCAGGGCACAGGGGTGCTGGGGTTCCAGAGGTCCTGGGGTACTTGAGGGTGCAGGGTGTGATGAGTGCAGGAGAACGGGGGGTGCAGGGGTGCAGGGTGTATAGGGGAGTGTAGGAGTGCTGGGTGCCGGCAGCCAGGGTGGGCAGTGTGGGGTGTAGTGGGTGCCAGGAGCCCCCAGCAATGGCACAGATGCCGACGATTCCCACCTGGAGAACGAGACACGACCCAAAGGCACAGCTTCCCCGAAGGTTCCTGTGAGACCTGACCCAGCCTGCTGCCACAGCAGCCTGTAGCCATCGCGCTGGGCCCTGCGGCCTCCAAACCCCTTTGCTTTGCCCCGGCTCAGCTCTGCTGGGCTGGAGGTGTGCAGAGCTGCTCCAGGTGTGCGTGCTGGCTGTGCCTTCGCTCTGCTGTGCTCTCCCAGCCGTGCTGAGCGCTCAGGGCAGGGGCTGCCTGGCCGTGCCGTGCCAACAGGGCTCGGTGCCATCCACGTGGGATTGGAGCCAGTCCTGAAGGGAGGACTGACACACCGGGCCGTTTGCAATTCCCTTGCACCAGGTCCTTTATTCCAGCAGTTGCTGGAGAGAGCCTGTGTGTAGAGGTTGCTGGTGCTCTCGTGAGAGACAGAGATGTTGAATCCACTGCTAGGGCTGCCTGAGACAAATGTGTGTGCACAGAAAATAGGGAAACTGGGTTGGGGTTCGATTCACTTCACAGGGGGTATCTCAGCCCCTTACAATTTACAGCAGGAAAGTTTCCCTCGTGCTATAAGTCATGGGGAAACTGCCTTTGTTTTCGGAGACAGGAAGCATTTTGCTTTCCAAACTGCTGCAGCCTGCTCAGGATCCCTGTGCTCTCAAAGGGAGGCCTGAGGAAGCAGAAATATCATTGTTTTCTGTAATCACCCCATCGTAACTCCTCACACCAGTGAAAAATTCATCGTCCCCCAAATCTTGCATGTAATTTCTGCTTGAAGATATGTTTTTTTATAGAATCAGAGAGTTGTTCAGGTTGGAAAAGACCTCTAGTATCATCGAGTCCAACTGTTATCCCAGCACTGCCATGGTCACCACTGAACCATGTCCCCAAGTCACCATCCTGCAGGGATGGTGACTCCACCACTGCCTTGGGCAGCCTGTGCCAGGGCCTGGCAACCCTTTTGGTGAAGAAATCTTTTCTAATATCCAATCTAAACTGCCCCCAGTGCAACTTGAGGCCGTTTCCTCTTGTCCTGTCCCTTGTTCCCTGGGAGCAGAGCCCAACCCCCCCAGCTCCTGTCAGGGAATTGTGGAGAGCCAGAAGGTCCCCTCGAGCCTCCTTTTCTCTAGGCTGAGCCCCCCCAGCTCCCTCAGCTGCTCCTGGTGCTCCAGACCCTTCCCCAGCTCTGTTGCCCTTCTCTGGACACGCTCCAGCACTTGAGGTGTCTTTCATGAGGGGCCCAAAACTGTACCCAGCATTTGAGCTGGGGCCTCATGAATACAGGGGAAAACAGATTTTTGTTTAACATTCCATCCCAAAGAATGTCCCTACACCAGTTTGGGGCTTCCCCCGCAGCATTCCTGTAGCACTGAAGCTGTTAGAGATTGCCCTTGGATCGTAGGGATGTTCCTGCAGTCCCTGGCACAGAAACTGCCCATCCAGTGCTCAAACCAAACTCGCCCCTCACAGTAGGGACAACAGCTGGGTTGTTGACCATCCCCACGCTGGGAGAGACACGAACAAATGAGCAAAAAAGATAATTTTCATGCACCATCCCCACTCCACCCACCCTGTTTCCCTTAATCCCATCAAGGGGAGCCAGCCCTGACAGGTTTGGGGACATCTGGCTGTTTCCCATTGGTTTGGACCAGGGTCCCAAGCTCTGCTCCCTGCAGAGGGTCGGCGGTGGCACGTGCAGGGATGCACACACCACATCTGGTCCCCACGGCTGCACCCTTGCAGCACTGTCCCCCGTGGTGTCACCCTGTGGTCTCCACGCCAAGAGTTCGGGACTGGGCAGAGCCCTGTGCAAGAGCTGGCACCACCCCAGGGCCTCTCCAGACAAGAGCATATTTGACATTCCCAGGAGGTTTTCATGTGGTTGCTCAACCAAGTTCCTTAAGGAAACGAGAGGTCAGGGCTGTGCCAGCCCACGTGGGTAAGGGGTGGCTGAGAGTTTAACCCTGGGTTACCCAGGACCGGCACAAGGAGGTGTCACTCCCGTGTCCCACTGTGTTCTGGTGCTCCAGCCGCCAGGTCAGCCCTCCCTCTGGCGCTGGCTGAGTGCTGCTGGGTGGGCCTCATCCTCTGTGGGGTCCCACCTGCTGCAGGGGCTCTCATGGGGCCTTCTTGAGATCCTGGGACCCCAGTGCTGCCTGGAAACGTCAAAGCATGCCCTGTAATGTCTCCTTTCCAGGTGGTGGCTTGGTCACTGATTACTTGGAGCCCACGGGTGCTGTTGGAGCCCGTGGTTGCCATCGCTCACCTGAGAGCAAAGCTGTTATTAAATACTCAAAACACTGGATTTTGGCATATGCCCTGCCTTTCCAAGGACCTGCTGAAGCAGTGCTATGTTCGATGGCATTGAAGCTTTCCACCAGCTGCAAGTGAATTTGGAGCATTCTGGGTCTACTTGCCACCACCAAAGCTGGTGTGTGCCACAACGGTGATGTGTGCCGCGTGGCCACCATGTTTTTTCCTCCATCCCAGTGAGTTGTTGCAAGGGGAGGGAATGGATTACCAGCCTGGAAAACCCCAGGCCAAAATTACAGTCATGTAGGATAGGACATAATCTTTTATCTCATATCTTTATACCTAATATATTTTCTCAGATGTAAGAAAGAAATGTTTTACAAAGAAGATGGGGAGGCCCTGGCACAGGTTGCCAGAGAAGCTGTGGCTGCCCCATCCTTGGAATTGTCCAAGGCCAGGTTGGACAGGGCTTGGAGCAACCTGGGCTAGTGGAAGGGTTTGGGACTAGATGGCCTTCCAACCCAAACTGTTCTGTGATTCTGTGGAGGAGGGACTTTTCCTGAGGCCTGGGCAGGACCTGGCCTCTTGGGGACGTGGTTCTCAGGACGCTGCAACCCCGGGCCCGCAGCAGCAGCGTGCTCTGCCTGCCCGGCTGGGCTGTACCTCCCGCGAAGCACAGGAGCACCGTGAGAAGGAGAAGGACAGCTGGGGCCATGCCTGGGGTTTAAGTGGGGGAGTGAGGAACAGGAGCAATCTTGGCTGTGCTGAAACCCCTGGCCGAGCTCAGGGGCTTAATCCTAACCCAGGGCATGGGGAAGCATTAAATTTTGGAGAGATTCCTTTCCTTTGCCTGCTGGGCACCCTGTGGTCTTTATGGACCCGGTGAGGCTGTTTCTCAGGACTCTCAGGACACAGGCAGAGCAGATCAAACTCTGCTGCCCCCCCGACAAGGGGTGAGCCCAGGGTGGGGTTTGGCAATAACGCAGGCGATGGTTCAGCACAGCCCCCAGCACTGCTCAGGGAGTCAGTGCATTGAGCATGGAGAGAACTCACACAGTGGCCAGGTAAGTCTGGAACAGATGGAGCTGGTAGGAATTGAGATCAAAAGGCAGGAAACCTGCTTAACTGATCATAATCTGCATCAGACAGCTGAACTGGAAAAACTCCCAGCACCTGATGGGGAATCTGGGGTGACAACACCCCTGGCCCAGCTGCGACCCTGGCGCTGCTCCTGCATGCCTTGGGAGACCCTCGTGCTGCCCTTGGCGTGAGCCTGCCCTAAGAGCTCTCCCCTGGATAGCAAACTGAAAGCATGAGGGAAATGGGTGTGTGTCCTGCTGTCCAGGGAGTGCAGGACAACTGTCCAGGTGCAGTTTGCAAGTCTTTAAGTTCTCCTGCCTGATGGCAGTGGGGGAGGAAAGCCTTGAGGAGGCGGATGCTGAATAAAGCCTGTCTCACAACTCAGACCTCTGTCAGTGCCTCCAGAGACACCATTAAAGGCAACAGTGCTACACCAAATTACCTGAGAAGGCAAAGTCCTGAGCCATGCATTGACCTTCAGGGAGCTTGCAGAAGCTCCACAGCTTCTCCAAGAGCCTGAGCATCATGCAGGAGTCCCACAGAGAACACAATGCCCTTCCCCAAAGCACCTGGCTAGGCAGGCTGGGGCGTAAGGAAGGGCTGACCTGGCACTAGGAATGGGGGGATTTCTCTACCAGGATGATGGAAAAGCAGTAGGTGAAAGGATGTTACTTGAGGTCTGTTCCTTTTCCTGCTGCTGGGCCAGGAAGCCCATTGGTTCCTGGTGCCAAGGGGAGGAAGTGGACAGGGAAGACCATAGGGCAGCGATTCAGCTGCATTTCGGAGACCCATGGAATGGTGAATGGTAGGTCATGGACACAGCCCTGAGCTGGGGAGGCTCAGGGAGCCCAGGCAAGCTCAGACTCATTTAGCAGGAAGACTGACCCTTTTTTCCCCAGATCTCACATTGGGTCATGCCAGGGCTTGTGACATGGGTGGGCACAGACAGGGCAGATCCCATCTCCTTCCCAGTCCTCAGTGCCCGAGTGGGCGTGCAAGGCCCATTGGCCAAGGGCAGCTTTGAATAGCTTCAAAATACTTCACAGAATATTTCCATCTCCATGCTTTACAACAAAATGTTTTTCTGTCTTCTATTTTTTTCCCCCCGATTTATCAGTTAAAAAGACAACCTAATAAAACCCAAATATTATTCTGTTCTGATTTCAGAAAAAAAAAACCCCTAGAATTCAAAATTCTCACCCCCATGTAACAGAAGGCAATTGGGAACGCATCACTTGCAAACTGCACTTGGGAATCTCCCCTGCTAGGGAGAGGGGAGGTTTGGGCTGGATATTAGGGAAAATTTCCCTAAAAGGGTGGTCAGGCACTGGCACAGGCTGCCCAGGGAGGTGGTGGAGTCACCGTGCCTGGAGGTGTTCAAGAAACAACTACACATGGCAAGTCATGATACAGTTTAGTGGGCACAGTGGGATTCCATCAGAGGTTGCACTCAGTGATCTTGGGGGTCTTTTCCAACCCTAAGAATTCTGATTCTACTTTGAGGCTGTAGAGAAGGTGTTGGCTGAAGGTGGAGAGGAAATCAAGCTAAGGAACGCTGTTAGCTGACCGTGCACCAAGCATCAAGATGTGTCTTTAGCAAGAAGAGCTTCATGGTGCATGTTTGGAGCAAGCCCAGCCCTGCCCACAAAGGATGCACAGCCAGGACAGAGGCTCTGTTTATTTCAGGGTGCTTCTACCAGCGCTGCGTCTAACGGGGTGAACACTTGTGTGCAGCTAAAGGGCAAACCGCGCTCCTGGCACCTGCCAGCTGCAGCTCCTCCACACAGCTTGCTCTTCTGCTTCAGGATCTTGCACCTCTCAAAAGCCAAAGCTTCTTTCTATGGGTGAAATCTGCCTCGAGCCAGCAGCAGTGGCCACCTCGAGCACCCACTGCACCACCTCACCTTGCTCATCCCCAGCGTCCAAAGCCACAGTCCCTGTGGGTTTGCTCAGCTGCACTCATCCCGAGAGATGTTCGTGCTGCTGCTCTGTGGCCTGGCAGCATCAGGAGAGGTTTTGGTGAAGGTGTCCCCGAGGTTGGCGCAGGAGAGGTCAGAGCAGGGAGCCAGAAGGCCGGTGGGAGCCCTGCACTAGCAGCCTCCCCCCTCTGGCAGCTGGGAAGCGTAGAGAGCTAGTGTGTGATGGAGGAACTGGTACTGCTCGCTCGTCTGGATCATCCCACCTCTGCAAGGGAAAGGCAGGGCCCACTGACACTTCACCAAGCACAGAACCCTGTTCCCAGCTCTCTGCTCCCAGGGCACAAATATTCCCGCTTCGCCAGCCATGTCAAGATGCCTCTGAAACAGGCACCAGAGCAGCTCAAAGGGTACAGGGGTTCAGAAGCATTGCTGGGCTGTTCAAAATGAAATTAGCAACTGATTTGGTGCTAATTTTCACCTGTACTTCTTGAAAAGTGGCCAGATGGAATGTTTCTGGATTTAGTGGCTGAGCTGGAAGGGAGGAGCAGGTGGCTGCCAGGTTCACAGCCCCTCTCCTCTCCCTCATGTCCTCAGGTCAGAGCTACAACAGCTCTGACAGCAGAACCAGCTCAGCACTGGGAATTGTTTGCTATCCACACATCTGCATCCCCCAGCAACCCTTCTGGATCCATCAGAAATAGTCCCCGTGCCCCCTTGGGATGCCCATCCCCATGTCTGTGCCACATCCCTCCTACACTCCTCCTCCCAGGCTTGGCACCCAGCAGGACCCTCCAAGGAGCCACCTGCTCTGCGTACCCACCTGTCTATGCGGAGATGGCACACAATTCCAAGGATATCCACCTCCCCCTTGTCCTTCAGCTGCTGGCACCCGATCCTGGTGGCAATGAAGCAGCCGGTGCGGCCAATGCCTGCGCTGCAGGACAGACACAGCTGTGCTGAGCCCTGACAGCATCCTGCTGAGCTGGATGCACTCCTGGGTTGGTTTGCTGCTGTGATTTCTTCCTAGAGGAATGCTGGGCTCTTGGCCCCAGCTGCCAGACCAAGCTTCTTAGCCAGGCACCAAAAGCCATGGGCTGGGGTCACTCTGCCACGGCAAGGAGTTGTTGCTGTGTTGCACAGCCCAGCTGAGGCTGCTCTGGAAGCACAGAACCAGTCTGTGCCCCATCCCTGTGCAGTGCAGGGCTCTGCAGCCCCTTCCCTGCCCAGCTGGGCTCTAACCCCAGCACCAGCGGTTTGTGCTCAGCCTGCAGCAGTGTTTGCTGAGCGTGTTCCATACGGAAACAACCGGGTGCTCTGCTCCACTGTCCCCAAATTCACTTAGCAAGGAGAGGAAATAGGCAGAGGCCACCTCCTGCGGGAGGGCTGCCCTGAAACATGGCTCCACATCCAAGCCACAGGCCATGCTTGGTGGCACAGGGAGCAGGAATCATGGAATTACAGAATGGGTCAGGTTCGAAGGGACCAACCATGGGGTCATCTGGTTCCACCTCCCTGCTCAAGCAGGATCTTCCAGAGCCAGAGCTGTGGGTGTACGGCGGGGCTGGCGGCTGGGTCCCAAATGCAGAGCTCTCCTGCTCCCACCCTGCTGCCCATGGACCCAGGTGCAGGATATGCCATGCTAATGCCACCGTCCTGCTGCCAGGACAGGAGCTGCTGACTGACAACTCTGCTACGGGGTGGCTGTGCCCTGGGGTTTCTGCACCACACTGGGACCCGTGCATGAGGACTCACGTGGGATTTTCCCCTCAGGCATTTGCAGACTGACCTCGAGGTGAAGCACAGAGAGGGCTCAGGTGAGGTGCAAGCTCTTACCTGCAGTGCACCACGATGGGCCCTGGGCTGCCTGCAGTCTGCAGAGTCTCCTCCACCTTGGACACCAGGTGCAGCAGGGGCTTGGCTGACTCGGGTGTTTGCTGGTCCGGCCAGGAAGGGAAGAGGATGTGTTTGACCTTGCGGCATTCCTTTTCAAGCTTTTCCAGCACAGAACAAAGAGAAATTGGGATGTGAGAGCACAAGCCAAATGAAACGTGGGGTCCAGCTGAAGCAGAGGCCAAGCAGCCCTGTACCCATCTCAGCTGCTCTCCTCATGAATCCCTCCTTGAGCCTCTGCCAAACATGAGGGAGAGACCCCTGGGCCAGAGACAATGGATGTGTCCCATCCCAGAAGATGAGAACAGATGCTGTGTTCCAATACTGTCACCAGAGTCCAGGCAAAGCAAGCAAGACCCTTTAGGCTGGTGTCAGCTCAGGGTGACTCCAGAGAGCCCACGGGGCAGAGCCCAACAACACAGTGCAAAACCACTGGGCTGGTGGTGCTGCTCTGCCCAGCTGACCCCTTCTCCTGCGTACCCTGGGGCTGGGTCCTGCTCCCTCCCAGCCTCCCCAGGCAGGAGGGGCTCTGCAGACCCCTCCTCTGGCAGGGGGCTCCTGAGAATCATGAACCCTCCTCTTTCCTGTCACACAGCCCTGCCATCTCACTAGAGATCCCAGGGGTGTCAGGAGCACTGCTGGGCCCCAACGTGCTCCCTCTCTGACCCCAGGATGAGGCTCAGACCCACCTGGATGGAGAGATCCCGGACCACGTACTCCACAGACTCGCTCACCCCCTGCACGTGGATGGTGAAGGGGCCATAGGTGCCCTCCTTCTCAGGCCAGTAGTGGACGCATTTCTGGAGAACAAGGCAGGTTTGTGGCTGTGGAGATGCTCAAGGCACCCGCTGGATGTTTGAACCGTGCTTGGGCCAGTGCTCTTGGGAGGAGCCATCACCTTGGGGGTGGTAGGGGAGCGGGGAAGGGGGATGTAGAGTGATACAGAGGGAAAGCAAGGAAGGGACAGATCCCTACCCCTGCATCTGTTGCCCTGCACCCTCTCCCATGCCCTGCCCTGGCTTTCAGGCCCCAGGGATCCATATCCCTCCTCAGCCCTGGAAGCTTCCAGATGCAGCAGGACCCAGGGCACAGGGAGGCTGTCAGCTGGGAGAGAAGGGAGCAAGGACATGGCCACAAAAGAGAGAGTTTCCAGTTCTCAGTTCCCCCAGGCAGGTGCTGTTGGCTCCCATCCCAGCTGGATCCCCTGGCTGAGAGCTCCCAGCCCAGAGGAGAGCTGTGAGGGGCCAGAGGGGCACTGCTGCCCACTGCTTCTGCCCCGTCCCCAGGGGTTGCCCTAAACCCTTTATCCTATTATCCAGCTGGTAAAGCGTGCCCAGAGCACACAGCCATAATGAGGAGGAAAACCTTTGCCAGACAGGGCCAAGGCTGCAGCCCTGGGGCTCTCCTCCTCCACTTGTGATCCATCAGGGAATCCTCTGAGATCAAAGCACACTAAGAGGGTCCACACACCCCACATTTGGCCTCGCACAACCCCCTGCTGTCATCAGTACCCCACTCCCCCCTGTGCCCCTGGCTGGGCAGTGCCTGGGGAGGGTCAGTGGTACCTCCTTGCGCTCCTGCAGCTCGGTGATCATGACGATGAGAGGTGCCTCCTCCTGCCACACCATCTCCCAGAAGTCGGTCACGGTGTTCAGCATGGGTCCCTGCGTGGCAATGTACTCGCGGGGCCGTCCCGCGTAGCCCTGCCGAGCACACGGCCGTCAGGGAAGCTGGGGGGACCTTGAGGGGAGTGGGGCCTGGCTCCAGGTCACTCCAGCCCTCACGATGCTTTTCTGCCTCTGCAGTTTAGAGGCTGAGCCACACATGCTGTTTCCTACTAAACCTGTCCTTAAAATGCTTTTCTAGATCTGCTGAGGAGCTACCAGGCATCCTCCCCATCCCGCTGGTCCCATCATCCAGGAGTGAGTCCTGAAGCTGACCTTGTACACCCAAGTTCCTGCAAGCACCCCCAGGCTGTCAGTGCGACAATAGCCAGCATGATGGATGCCTTGGCCAGGCAAAGCTCACGTAAGGAGCTGCACTCCTCACTGTGGGCATTTCCACAAGGACAAGCAGGAATCCCTGTTTCACAGCTCCAAGCATCCTCTGTCTCCAGTCACTTCTCCTAGTATAAAATTGCCAAAGGTATCGAAACTCCCAGCCTTCCCAGGTTTGGTCTCACAAGGAGTTGCACTGGCCCAGCTAAGGAATGTTTTCAGGAACGTTTTGCAGAGCTCTATTTTCATACCTCGAGATTATTTCTTTTTCCTAGGAAACATGATTTTCCATTCAGGAGACCTGGAGATGTCAGCCCTGGGAATTCCACCTTCCCTCCACACCCGTGCTCAAAAACATTTCATGGAACACCATCAGCAGGAGGAGCATCAATCCCAGGTGGGGCTGATGTGATCAAACACCTGCAGAGCCCTCCCAGATTCCTGTGCCTCCCGGGCACGCCCAGGCAGGCTGAGTTGCTAATTTTCTGATGTGCCCACAAATTCCTGCACCGGTACACCCTTGGAGAGGTAAGGGGAAGGAAGGGCCCGGGAAATACCAGCTGCACACAGGGTGTGTGGGCACAGGTGTGCTCAGGTGTGCGTGCCACAGGGACGGGCAGTGCCTGTGCATTGCCAGCACTCCTGTGAGACAGAGGGGATGCCACGTACACCCCGGCGTGGAGGGACACAGTGCCAGTGTCACCTGATGGGCAGCTGCACGCTGCCAGGCTGCCTTGGGAAGACACAGTTCCTCTGCTGCCCGTGGTGAAACTGCCCTTGGACCTCCCAGCAGCTCTGGGCTCAGCGCTCCTGCTCCGAAGGTGCTTTGACCCTCCCCGCAGGGCCCTGGTTGCTGCTGTCTTGGTGGATCTCAGCCACAAGCACCATCAGAAAAGAAACGCTCCTGACTGCCCTCCAGCTCCTGACTGCCCTCCGAGCACCTCCAGGGTTGGTCTGCCACCCCAGATAGCACTTTTTGTGCGCTACTTTTCCAAGTCCTGCTTTCCCTCACTGCCAAGCACTCACAGCATCCATGGCCCCACCTCTGCTTCCCAGGTCCCTGGCCAGGCCCAAGGGAAGGGTGCTGAAGTGAGATGAATTGCTCAGATAGAAGCCTGCCCACCAGGCAAAGCTGGCACCTGGCTCACATGAGATCCCATTCTGGGAGAGACTGCAGGCTGGAAGGGTTTGCACAGGGATGGATAACAAAATCAAGTTGTCTAAGTAACACCCTAGGGCCTGGGGATTTCTCAGTCTCTGGAAAGGGACCCCACTGGGTGCCAAAAACAAGCCATGCCCCATCTTCATTAGCTTTCCTCTCGGGAAATTACAACAAGCTCCCTGAGTAGTAGAAAATCCCAGGATGTGTGAGGTTTGAGGATCTCTGAGCTGCCATAATCTGCTGACACAGCTTGCCTCCCATGGCTTTGCCAGACAACAGGCCAGTGTGTGAGGAGGAGGTGGAGAAGCCCCTGCAAGGGAGATTTTGGGGCGCTCAGTCTGCCCAGGAGCCAAGAGCAGCTCCCTCATGAGACTCTCCCAACCAAGAGGAACAGTGTACCTGCCCCGTGCAGATGGAGCCACATCTCTCCAGCTCTAAAAGGGGTGCCAAGTTAAATCTGCTGCCCCAGAGCAGCCACAGGAGGGCAGGTGACAGTGCCCCAGCATGTGTGACCCAGTGTGGCACCTGCAGCCTGATGTCTTGTGAGCCCTGGGCTGCAGGCCCTGGGAGGACACTCACTGTGATGTAGTTGGCATTTATGTAGCTGTCTTCCTCCTGGTTCCCAGCCCTCCTGAGGCAGACCCGGCTCTCAGGATCTGAAAGATGTCACAGGTATTACCCAAGGGACTGATCCTGCCCATCCTCCCTGCCTCGGCCTCAGGGGCTGAAGGCTGAGTCCTCCTGCTCCATGCCATGCTCAGAGCTGTCTGCACCCTCCCTCAGGCCTGTTCTTGTCCCACTTCAGCCTCACTGCCCTGGCAGGGCACGGCCCAGCTACAGCCCAGACCGGCAGGTACCACAGTGAGCAGGTGGGGTACCTCACCCGCAGTGACCCCCCAGGACAACCCCCCAGGACCTGACTCGGGCCCAGCTGAGTCCTTCCAGAACATCCTCAGCCCTTACACTCTTAGGGCCGTGCCCTTGGGACATGTAAGGCCCCACGTGTGCTGCACACCTGGGCAGGACAGCCCAGGGAGCAGCTCCCCATGTGCCACCCCACAGCACTTGTACACCCCCTGAAACACGGCACCCAGCTCCTGCAACACGGGCAGTAGGAGCAGGCACGGCAGGAGCAGCACCCGGGAGAGCCCACCCCATTGCCAGGGCTGCTCTGAGTTATCCCTCACCCACAAGCAAACACAGGCAAATGGGAGGCAAAGGGACACAGTGGCACGTACTGGGGAGGATGGTTTTGTATCTGTCCTTGAAGGCACGTCCAGGGATTTCCAGCTCCTCCGCACTCACGAAGTTGGGTGGGATTTTCTGCAGGGGGAGAAAACAACCATGAGGAAAATCCCATGGCTGCCACTTGTGTCCCCTAGTAGTGGCAGACCTGGTCACCCAGCAGGGCACAGCTGACCCAGGGACCCAGGAGCATGACCAGAGATGCCAGCTCCTGGGATGAGTCCTGTCTTTACTCCAGCTGTGGTGGGACTCCTTCCAGAGAGGCAGCCTTGGGAGAAGATCATGGCATGGGAGGGCAGGACAGGGTTTTCCAGGGACCCCAATGGGACATGTGTGCACCAAGGAGCAGGTGGTACCCGGGCACCCCTCCCCTCTGTTTGCTTGCCCTCCCGCTGGGGCTGTGGGGCACAGCTGGGCTCAGAGCCTGATGTTCACCCTTGTCAGTCCCACCACCGCCAGCCCCTGCCACCCCTCCTGTGAGGAAGGAGAGGGAATCGTCGCACCGAAAACTCCTCCTGGAGCTGTGCCAGGCTCTGGGCGTGCTGCTGGAGCTCCTGTTTCCTCAGCACGTGGCTGGATGTCCTCAGAAACTTCAGCGTGATGTCCCGTGGCGTGCAGACAGGCTGGATGGGCTCCACGTTCCCTAGAGAGCTCATGTCCAGCACTAGCGATACATTGGAGCCCCTCCTGAAAGGCAAAGGGGTCCCTGGCTGACCTGCTGCCTCCCTGGGACAGAAGGACAGCCCATCCCACCGTATCATCAGTTGAAACTACCCCACACTGAGCAAAAGCCAGAGGGAGACTTCAGTAGATGGGGAGACTGAGGAACAAGGAACCAGCTGATCATTTTGCCTTTTTGCTGGGAAGCCCTTGAAGGACGATGTTGAGATTTGTCCTGAGCTGGGTGGGAGCCAGGGCTGCCTCCACACTCAGACCTGGTACCTGCACATGCTGGCAGGCAGAGGGCTGGCAGGAAGGAATTTTAGGGGAGCCCTGGGCATGAGCAGTGCCATGGGTACCTTGGCCGGGGCTGAGCCACACTCACCTCTCCTGGAGACGCACGTGCTTCTTGGCAGAGGGACTGGGCTTGTCCGGCTTGTCCATGTCTGCTGCAGCTGCCCGGGCAGCCAGGCTGCCCTTATGAACTCTGGAGCACACCAAGCAGGCTTGGACCATGCTGCAGCAACCACGGAGCCCTCGTCCTGAAGCACAGCGGGGGCACACGGGGAGCCCTCAGTTCCTGGGAAGTCATGGAGCCATCAGAGGAAAAGCAGCTGGAAAAGAAAAGTCAGATCTGAGAGATACCACAAGGCTGGGTGGAGCCCCCAAGAGATGGTCCGCAAGCAAGGGACTGGTTTTAAGTCCTCTGTTGTCCTGGAACCAGGACCTCCAACTCCTGTATCCAGGCAGATGGAGAGCTCCCAGCACATTCACCCTCGGGGATGCCTGCAGCACTGCAGGCCACACAGGCACCACTGGTGACCCTGGGCGTGGCACTGGGGACCACCTGCATCCCCTGAGGCGAGGACACCCACTCCGTGTGGTGGCAGGGCATGGTGTGGTTTGGGGAGCCCCAGATGCTCTCCACCTCCACGGAAGCACATGCCCTGCGTTTCCAGCCCTTCCCCATGATGTCCCCCTGCTTCGGCCTGGGGACATGGTGGGGAAGAGTGAGAGCTGGGACACACGAACACAGCAGCGTTCAGCAGGTGACCTGAGGTGGGCTGGAGCCACTGCATGGAGTCTGGCCATCTCCTGCTGCAGGGAGACACAGACCAGGCACCCTCAACAGCCTCATGGCCCTGGCAAGGGAGGGATGGCCCTGGGACAGCCTCCTTCATCCTGCAGGTCACAGCAACTGTCAGGAGGAAACTGCTTTATCTGGGTGGTTGAGCAAGAGGCGATGGGGCAGCCCAGCTGGGGAAGGTGCCAGACATCCTCCATCACCAGCTGCTGGGGAGATGCAGGTGATGCTGATTCACCTCTGGGCAGAGCTCCTCATGGTGCAGGCAGCACCCTGGGATCCTGAGCCTCCTCATCCCCAGCTTCCTCCATGAGGAGGAGACAGACCCACAGAGACAGGGAATGATGCAGAGGCAGAGCTCTTGGTGGGCAAAGAATGGAATCCCAGGCAGCCCATCTGCTCAGGGAGATCTTGTGGAGAGCTGAGGTCCACAGGGTAGTTGGGAACACAGCTAGGGCAGGAGCTGTTCCCCATGATTCCCTGCTGCCCAGTGTCATTTCTGGGAGTGGCAATGCCACCACTGCCACACACACCATCCCCAGGCCTCATGCAGGGTGTCCGGTGTTCTCCAGCCAGGCAGGACAAGAGCAGCTGCTCAGCAGGAGCAGCAGCACCAGGAGAGATCCTGACCAGAGACAGCCCAGGCTCCCATCCCAGCAGCTGTCCCTCGCACTCCAGCCAGGAAACACCTGGGAGATGCCCTCGCTATCAGAGGGGCCCTGGGAAGTACCTCAGCTGCCAGCACCTGCAGGGAGAGTGCTCACATCACCTGTCCAGCATCCCAGCCCTGCCTGGGGCTGCCCATCCACACGCACATGCCCACCGCCCCTGGGCACCAGGGCCCGGCGCTGCCCGGCGAGGGTCTCCTCTCCAGCGGGCAGCCTGGGTGGGCTGGGGGGCTGCCTACCTGCTGCCCTGTGGCGTGGGCTTGTCGGTCCCGGCACAGGCCCGCGGGCACCGCGCGTGTCGGTCTGACACCACGGTTTGAAAGTGTTCAGGAAGCTGCTTATCAAAGGAGCTGCTGCCTCTGCTGCTTCCTCTCCCTCCTTCTCCCCCACCCCGACTGCCGCCCACACACATACCGGCCACATCTCTGCAGCTCGGCTCTGCTGGGCCGCCGGCAGACCCAGCCCTGCTCCCCACCGACGAGCCTTCGTCCTGCGCCTGTGGGCACGGCCTGGCCTCCCCCAAAACCCTGGAGTGTCTCCACAGACATCTCCGATGGGGCTGGTGGGGTGTGCTTGATGCCCTGTGTGACAAGCCGTGACCAGCACTGGTGCCACCCGTGGGGCACGGAGGGATGGGCAAGACCCGGCCATGGGGGCCACTGGCAGGAGGGTTGAGGCAGGATGCTTCACACGGTGCAGCGGTGCTGCTCTGGGCAGTCCAGACCCCACCTGCCCCACAGGAAGCCAGAATGAATCCTCCCATGCCTGCTGTCCTGCCCGTGTCCTCTTGCCCAGGCCGTGCCCCCGCTGTTCCCCATCCCTGCGGAACGTGCCAGGGCTCGCTCAGTGCCTCCCCCACTCAGTGCCTGCCCATGTGCAGTGTGCTCCTTGTGCCACCCCACCGTCCCCCACCCCACGTCCACGTGGGGACACCCCTCTGCACCCACGACCATCCCTGGGTACCTCAGGGGAAGACGCGTGGGCTCCCCCTCCCCAGCAGGGAAGGGCAGGGGTGTATCTGGGGAGGAAGGTCCCTGGGGTCTGGCTCAGGTAGGACAGGTCTGCCCTTGGGGCACTGCACATCCTTCCTGACGCATCCCCACCGCTCTTCCTGTTTGCTCTTGCCCGGGCTCCGCACGCTTCCTTCCTCCTCAGCCCCCACCCCGCTGCGCTGCGGCAGCTCCCGCTGCACCCCCCAGCCACACGGACCCCGCACCCCAAACGCCTTTCCCGTGACTGCTCCGCGGGCTGCTCCCACTGCCCGGGGAGCCCCTGGCCGGAGCCACGCCAGCCCGGCCCTGTGGTGACTGTGCCACCCCGGGCTGTGCGGTGCCGGCACTGCCGCTCACCTCGCTGGAGAGCTCCGTGTCTGCGCACATCTGTGCGTTTGCAGGCGTGCCAGAACAACATCTTCCCTGGGCACCCCTGGGAGACCCTGCCAGTGCCACCTTCTACCCAAGGGCTAGGAGATCAGAGGGCCCAAGCTCCAGAGCAAAGTGCTGGGCTTGGCCAGCAGCAGAACAGCCTTATCCTGGAGAAAAGGCCACCAGCACCTGGGTCTTACCTGCAGATCCTAGAGTGGCCAGAGGATAGACTGAGGAATTACTCCCTGCCCTATGTGAGATGAAAGAACACAGCTGTAAGGCCTGGAGGCAGCCCCACCACACACTGCCCTTCCTTCCCACCCGTCCCTGACAGAACTCAGGAATTCCTAAGATGACCAGCACCACAGGACTTAACGAGGTGGCGGCATAAACCTGCTCTCAGTAGGAACCAGAGCAAACAGACAGGGTTCTTTGCTGGAGTAACAGGCTGTCAGACATGCAGAAGCTTCCTGAGGCTGGGACTGCATCTGCCCTCTAGGTGTGGAGGGCACCTGTCCCATCTGGCTGTCTTTGAGGTTAAGGGGTTCCTGAGGATGCAGCCAAGATGCAAACCCCTGGAGCTGCTTTTCTTGCCTTTTGCTGGCCTGATCGTGCTGCCTCCTCACTGTTCTGTTCCTCTGCCACTGGTGGACAAGCGAGGGACAAGCTCAGTGTGGCATTGGGACAGATACCACAGGGCCACCAGCACATGGAAGTGACCGGGAATGTGTCAGTGACATCTGTGTGCTCACAGTCCCTCCCAACCCCCCCAGCTGCCGGGCACCTGTGACAGGGAGGATGGAGACAACTGGACCCTCACAGACCTCATAGGGTCCAGGGAACATCCACAAAATTGCCAGCACCCTAAAGGAGCAAAGCAATGGGTCTGTGACAGCTGGGCTTTCCAGGGTCCCTCACTGGATCCAGGAGGCACCACAGCACATTCTGATCCTCTGCACAGAGCACAGTGAGCAGGAGACTCGGGACAGCACTGGCCTTTGGGAGCTGGATTTTGGCTGGTTTTCCCCAAAGGGAATAGGAACCTTTTACCAACACCTGATTTTATGCAAGAGACAAACTCCAGCTGCAGAAGGGATGTGGAACAAAGGTTTTTATGGAGGCCAGGAGCTCCCTGTGTGCTGCTCCTTTCAATGATCTGTGGCCCAGTGTGATTTAAGAGATTTGATTGGCATTTCAAAGGATTTCAGCAGTAAGTCCCTTCTTCCTCCTGCCAGGTTCTGCCTTGGTCATGAAATGCCCCTGGATGCTGCAGGAAAGATGCTGATGCACATCCTTTCCTGAATGGGTTATTTGGTTCCACTTGAATTTGGTCATGACAATGGACCACAGTCAGGGTAAAAAGAGGAAACTGAGATTTGGGGATGCAGTGTATCCTCTGCCTCTGAAGCACCACAACACCAAGGGATGCCCATGCTCAGGGATGTCCCCAGAAAAGCCTTGCAGCACTTTCCCTCTGCGGCTCACAGACCTCCCCATGCTGCTGGCTTGGCTCTGCCAGTCATGCACCTGCCTGTGCTGGCTGTGACTAAGCAGGATACTCAGGATACAGCCTCTGGAAACTACACCTGGTCCCCTTTGGCTTTTCCTTATTCAGAAAACTCTGATGGAGACCGAACGGACTGTCCTGGCCATGGCGACTCACTGAGGATAGAAGGAATGCAGGAGGGAAGTAGGGATGTAGTGTAGGGATGTGCCATGGCCCAGGCCCCAAGGAGCAGAAAAGTCTGCACTGCTGAGGCAGCCTGACCCTTACATGCCTCTAATGGTGCACAGCTGGACCCCACTGTGCTCCCACCTGCCTGTTCTTCCTCCCTTCTGCTGAAGCACCAGCATGCTGAGGAGGTGCATTTGAAGGGACAGCATGGGAGAGGACACAGGCCTGTGGAGATCCACAGCACAAAAATGAAGGTGCTCATGGAAAACAAGGCATGAGTTGGTAGAGACAGACTGGATGTGAGGGAGACCAGGAGCAGATGGAGCCGGAACACACTGCTTGACCCAGGGCATTTTTCAGTTCTCAGTGCCACTCCGGCAGCAAGCTGTCACCTGTACCTTGTTGCACCCACCTATGCCTGCTGCCCTCCTGAGTGACACCTGTTGCCCTCCTGAGTGATGCCTGCTGCCCTCCTAAGTGACACCTGTTCCCCTCCTGAGTGACGCCTGCTCCCCTCCTGAGTGATGCCTGTTCCCCTCCTGAGTGACACCTGCTCCCCTCCTGAGTGACACCTGTTCCCCTCCTGAGTGACACGTGCTGCCCTCCTAAGTGATACCTGCTCCCCTCCTGCCCGCCTGCTGGGGTACACGGCAGGTGCAGACCCACATGTGCAGAGCAAATGTCCCTGGTCACTCATGGTGCCCATCCGTTCAGCTGTGCAGACACCTCGGACTGTGAAGTCCAGACATGGCCTCTCTCCCTCCCTCCCTCCCTACGCCCAAATGCACTTTTGGGCACATCACTTCTGGCCATCTCTGAGCCGCTGCTTGGAACTTGATGCTGCTAGCTGGCTCCTTCTGAGGGACACTGGCTGGGTTTGCAGGGGGTGCAGTGGGGAGAAAAGAGCTGGGAGATGCTCTGGCCGGGGCTGTGCCTTTCGTGTGCAGCTGTGCTTGTCCCATGTCACATCACCAGCTCTGCACCAGCTGCATCAGGCTGGCCCAGGGAGCAGAGCTGCTGCATCCTACAAGCAGGGACTGCTGGGGCCAGGGAGGACCTGGGACCTGGGGAGACAGTGTCCAGTGTGGGGGCAGATCCCCACCCAGGGTCAGTTTGCTGTAAGGATGGGACCAGGACACCAGGACAGCCATTGCAATCTGGTGTGAACCTGACAGTCTCTGGAGGGCAAAACCCAGGAGGGGATGGGAGGAAGCAACACTGAAGGAAATGGCTCCGGGCAGGGGGTCCATTGGGTCACTGCTGTTCCCCTCCCTTTTCTGCCTCTCTCTCCGGGAGGGGAAGGACTGGTGAGGTCCCAGAACAGGAAAATCCCTTGTCCCTCAGCACTCCTTTGTGCTCTGACCTTGATGGCAGCGGGGTGTCAGGGGTGATGATGATGTCCACAGTGGTGCTGGGAGGGTTGGTGATGGAAGGGTGCACATGAAGGGAGGAGTCCCAGCTGTTACCACACCAGCCATTCACCCTGGCCCAACCAGGGATATCCCAGACATGGGATCCCCTGTGTCCTCTGTCCATGGACATCTGTGCATTAGGATTATCTTTTGAGATGTAAGGACTAGAGAGGTCTGTGACAGAGTCTCAGGGGCCTCAAAGGGTCCATACAGCTGTGGGTTTACTTTCAGCAAGATATGGGGACCCTATGGAGTAGTGCTCTGGGAAGGAAGATCTGGATTTATCCCTGACTGGTACTTGCTGTTTGTTCAGTTGCATTTTAAAACTCCGCTTCCATGGGGTCATCTAGCACCTCTGGACATGATTTCATAGCCAGTTCCCTTTGTGCAAAGAGCACCTTCCAGCTCCAGGCTGGGACCTGTTTTCCCACTAACGGCCAGCCAATCCTTATGCCCATTTCTGCCCCCCAGCCTCCTGAGCAGGGGCTTCCTCACCCAGCATCCCTGCCCTGATACACACCCCAGCACCGCTCCTCACCCTCTCCAAGCAGCACTGTAGCCCCACAGTCACCTCAGCCTAGGGAGGCACTGAGCTGGCACCCAAAGCACAGATGCTGCCCAATAGTTTCACTCCCCAGGATTGCCTACCACACCATGGCTTTGTCCCAGCAGGCCCCGTCACCTCTGGGTCCGGCACTCAGGAAGGGATGCTTCTGCTTCCGTTGACACGACTGGGAGTCAGGATGTCCTGCAGGCTTTTGGAAATTAGCCCATCTCCTCCACTGCCTAAACATCGCTCGCAGGCTTGAAGGTGAAGCAGCTGCCTCGGGTCTGAGCAGACTCTGTGCAAACTGGCCGATGGGCTGGCGGCAGGGCAGAGCAGGACGGTGCAATCATGCCGAGCATCCCGCGGAGCCGGCCGTGGGGGAGCGAACAGCCGAGGTTCGGCACCTTACCTGGGGGGCCCGCGTCACCCGCCCGCCGGCCTGGGGACAGCCAGGACTCGGGAGCTGAGGGAAGCACCTCCGCAGATTGCTTTTCCGGAGAACAGCGTCTCGCTATTCCAGCGTCCTCCACGGGAGCGCGTTCCCAAGGACAGCCCCGGCAGGAGCATCCTCCTGGCGCGGCCGTGCCGGCAGGGCTGCGGGAGCTCAGAGCCCGCAGCGCAGCGCTGCCTGCGAGCCCGGACCCTCGGGCATCGCACCGGGATGGAGCTGATCCTGGGCGGCGAATCGGAGGCAGCGGATTGTGACCTTTCTCCCCGTGGCCGGTGACGGTCTGTGCAGAGTTTGCTCCTGCTGCTGCCTGGCTTGAGCTGGGAGCAATTAAGCAATTGCTGGTTCGTTTTGCCAAGGCATTGCCGCTGATCCTGCCAGCCCCTGTGCTTCTGCCCTCTCCTCAAGGAGAACCAGAAGAAGAGTTTACGACCTGGATTTCCAGCTTAACTGCTGGGTTGTTTTCTTTGAATCACTCGGTTCGTTCAGCCTAGAGAAGAGGAGACTGAGTGGAGACCTCACTGAGCTCTTCAACATCTTCATGAGGGGCAGTGGAGGGGCAATGGAGGGGCAGCTCCAGTCTCTGCTCTCTGTGACCAGGACTAGAGGGAACATCTGGATCTGTGTCAGGGGAGGTTTAAATGAGAAAGCAAAAAGTTTTTCACCCAAAAGGTGGTTGAGCACTGGAATGGGCTCCCCTGGGAAGTGGTCACAGCTCTAAACCTGTCTGAGCTGAAGGAGCATTTGGACAAAGCTCTCAGGCACACGGTGGGATTGTTGGGGGGTCTGCAGGGCCAGGAGTTGGACTTGATAACCCTGATGGATCCCTTCCAACTCAGCATATTCTGTGATTCTATGACTGCTGAGTAGAACCACTTTCGCTTTCTGGAATTAGATACTTTTCTGTATTTCCTGCAAACAAGCTGAGCTTTCCTCTAAATTTGCCAGCAGAAAGGCAGAGCAGGTGAACCACCAGCACCACTGGGCTGGGCTAGCACTGATGCAAAGCTGGTGTTGCTGTGGGCTAGAGAAGGTGCCTTGGCACAGGAACAGGTCCTCTGGGAAAGGTGATCTCCCAGAATGAAAGTGCTTTATATCAGCCTGGTTTGTTCCTCTCCTCATGTGGGAAGAAGCTCCCCCCATTCATTTTACAGTGGAGTAATTGCATGGAGGACTGTTCCTAAGCCAGGTGTATAGAACCATGAAATGACACAAATGCTAAGGTTGAAAAATCCCTCTAAGATCATTAAGTCCAACCATTAACTGAGCACTGCCATGTTCACCACTAAATCATGTCCCCGGGGGTGAGGGTAAGGGGGATCTAAGCCAACACATGGGACCAGACCTCCAAGGTGCTGAGACTTTGACACTCTGGCCAACAAGTGCCAGTGGAGAAGCCACAGAGGGACAGCAAGAGCCACAGAATGACTTGGTCGCCAGGACAGTCTGCTGGGGACACAGCCCCAGCACCTGTGGCAGTACCTGTCTCATCCCTGTGTCACTTGGGCTTGTCCTGTGCTTCCCTGGATGCCTCCAAGAGAGCTGTGCTTTTAGAAACGCTGTCTGGAAAACGCTGTGTGCTTCAGTTTCCCTTGGGGAGTGAGCTGTCTGCCTTGCTTGGACACCTGTGGGTGGGCCAGAAGGCACACACACATCCTCTCAGGAGGCTCCAGACCACAGAACTGCCTGCAAAGCCCTGCGAGCTGTGTGGGCAGGAAGAAATCTCCTAGGAACAGGACACCCCCAGCTCCTCTCTATCCTCACAGCACACAGGGCAAAGCAGGTCTCAATGAAAAAGGCACAAAAAGGCCTGAAAATCTTGAAGACTCATTGCGATATTCCTATCCTGGGTCCCTTGGCACGCTGTAGCAGCAGGGACTTCGGCAGCCAGCACGTGGGCTGAGCACAACCAAGCCCTGCTGGGTTTGCCCAGCACAGCCCTGCTGCCCCAGTTCCTGGGCTGCTCCCTCAGGGGGACACTGAGCCTGGTGACCTCTCACTGGGTGCAGGGGCCATTATCAATAACAGGAAACGAGCTGGGCAGGAGGGGCAGGGGAGTGAGAGACCCAGAAAGAAAGGAAGCGGTTAGAAAGCCGTCACTTCCATTTCTGCTGCAAGAGAAGCTGCGCCCACGCACCGACGGGCGCGGGGGAACAGCACTGCCCTTCCGCAGGCTGATCTGGTCTGGGATCACCAGGCAGTGTTTATGATGAAGGCACAGATTCTCTTCTAGCCTTTGATAAGTTAGAAAGGTGGTTAAAATAGCCCATACTCAGCCAATGTCCAGTGCAGAAATAGGTATGGTGAGTCCAACTGCTGGCAAGTGAGTCACTGCTCGAGGGTTAAGATTCTTAACCTTGCCAAAGACAGATGGAACGTGATGCTGCCTGTGTCCTCCGGCCCCAGCACAGGATGGGTCTGTGGGTGCAGCTGCCTGGGGCCAAAGGGCCAGGGAGGATGTGCCAGCAGCTTTTATTTTAGGAAAAATATCTTCACTGAAAGGGCGATCAGACAGTGGCACAGGCTGCCCAGAGTGGAGTCAAAGGCATGTAAATGTGGCACTTGGGGACATGGCTTAGTGGTGAACATGGCAGTGCTGGGGCAGTGGTTGAACTTGATGATCTTAGAGGGCTTTTCCAATCTGAACAATTCTATGATGCTTCCTGCACAGCAAGAGGCAGAGCTGCTGACAGCCATGGCAGGTCCCATCTCTCCAGCTGGAGGAGACTGGCCGTGGATAAGCAGAGGCAGCCAGAGGGCAGCAATGCAGAGATGATGGATCTGCCCAATGCTGCTCCTCCAGCTCATAGCCATAACAGAATGTGGGCCTGTCTGCTTTTGAAAGCTGCTCTGGATTGTGCTTTCTGGCCTTAGAAATTCAGGAAGCTGCCGTGTTGGGCCATGCATGCTCCTCCTGCGATTCCTCTGAGTCCTCTTGGTCTTGCCGAAACTGTGCGGCCGTAGGTGTGAGCCACGGGAGCTTGCAGCACATGGGGTCTGCTTTGTCACAGTTCCAGGCATCAGAAATATTCCTGTCTGCTCACAGTGGGGACACCATGGTGTGTAGAGCCACAGATGTCCCAGATCTGGAGGAAAAGCAAAGAAACGGTGACCTTTTAATTTCTTTTGTTCTGCTGTTGGGGCTGAGAGGGGTCCCTAGCTGCTCTGAGGCTGGGGACACCTTTCCTGCCAGCAAGTCCAAGGATGGAGCCATGGAGCTTTCAGCACTGGAGGAGAAATCGAGGCAGCCCCAGATGCAGCAGTAGTGTTGGGCTTCCTGCCCATGAGAGCTGTGCCTTGCCAGACAGCAGCTGTCTCCATCCCCCAGGGCTGCTGAGCACCCTGCCCTGCTCCTGCCAGTGGGGGCACAGGGTCAAGCCCCAGGGCTGGCACCAGGGTGGTGTGTGTAGTGACCCTGAGTAAGGCACTGGGCCCCCCACCCACGGGGGCCAGCAGCAGATCACGGATGTGGTGCCTGGTGGGCAGTCACTGCACAGTGCTGCAGCTGCTGGTCCACCTCCATCCTTCTACCCCCATACCTCACCTCTGGCGTTTGAGGGGCATTTTGGGGAAGAGTGGGTTCCTCTGTAATGCTGAGCCTCCCTGTGGTGCTGAGGGCCAGGTCTGTGATACAGGACAGGGCAGGAGAGATCTCTGCTGCTGGCGAGTGTGAGAGAGGATGGAGAGGCACTGGCTGAACACTCACAGGACTGCAGAGAAGGTGCAAAGGCAGTGAGCTCTGCTCTCGGCTGGGGAGGGCCACCCCTGCCCTGCCACGTCACCAGCCAGCTTGGCATCATAACACTGTGGCAGATCACGTCCTACTTGTGCTCTGCTCCTGCCAGGGGCATCTCCAGCTGCTCTCACAGTCCCTTGGGCTCTGCCTGCCCCTCTCCTGTGGGCCTCCTGAGCCCATCCACAGAACCACTAGTGGGGACACCTCAGTGAGCTTTGGGGTCACTCAACTTTGGGGAGCTGGAGTCCAGCTGGAGGCCCTACAGAACCCTCATGCAGCATCCTGGGCAGGAGATGTGTGTGGGGCTGTATCCTGCAGAACTGACTGTCTCTGGGACTCTGACCATGTCTGCCTCTTGCTCCATCCCTGCAAGGGGCTGGTTCATGTTTTTGTCACGGTCAGAGATAACTGAGCATGTAAAGATCCAGGACTGGACCCTGAGGAGGTCCAGATGGATCCTGTCTCCCACAAGGAGCCAGGACAAATTCAAACAGTGAACCCCCCGTATGTCAGCATCCTCTCTGCTGCCTCTTCCCCACGGATCAGCCAGGCCCCAGGGGCTGACAGAGCGCAGACTCTGCCTTGGCCTCTGTTAATAATGTGCAGCAAAGGAGGGGAAAGCTATGTTTGTTAACGGAGAAAATATCTGTGTGTCTCCCTGGAGACCTGCTGGGATGGTTCCACCAGCCCTGGTACCCTCCAGGGCAGAGGGGAGTTTCAGTGACAGGCAGGGAAGAAGTAGAAGAGCTGTGCAGAGGGCTCCGGGCTGGAGCAGAGGAGGGGCAGCAGGAGCTGGGTGGGCACCAACCAGTCAAGGTGACCTTACCTGTGTGCATCGCTGCAGACAGGCTCAGGGGGAGCAGGGGTGGACCCCAGGCTGGAACAACACTGAAACTGCACAGGACTCTGCTCAGCACCCTACACACAGTAGGGATGCATGGCCTGGGCTGGCTGGAGCAGAGGTGGGGGAGGTGGAGACTGCAGGGATGTCCCATGGGGTGCCCTGCCCTTGTCTCTGTCTTCAACAGCACCCCTGCAGATCTGCAGCACTGAGCTATTCCTGCTCCCCACAGCACCAGCCAGAGCGCGCTGAGCCCAGGAATGCCTGCTTCCCTGAGGAGCTGCTGGCCTGATTGTCGGGCCATGGGAAGCTGTCTGTAAGAATCACCAGCCAGGCTGTGCACACAAACGGTGTCCTTGGCCTTGACCACACATTCATGGATGCTTTTGGCCCAGAGGGGAAGGAATAGAGCTGTCTCCTTGTCTTGGTTTAAAAGGCAGGTGTCTGCCAAGGAAGGCAGGAACCTCCCTCGGAATGGACAATATGACCCCCTTCCCTCCAAATTATTGTAACTCTGAAATTACGGGGCTTTCAGGGAAAGATGTGGGAAAAGGAATAACAGTTCTTCACTAGGGAGAGTGTATAAGAAGGCAACCCTCCGAGGCCAGCGGCAGCGGCAGCCCCACAGAGCCGGTGACGGCGTCTCTGCGCCCGCCCCTCCCTGCGCTGCAGTTCCGCTCCCGGCCGGCAGGGGCGCTGCTGGCTCCCGGCCGGGCGGGGCGGCCGCGATGATTCCCCCGCGCCTGCAGGGGGCGCTGTGGCGCGAGCTCGGCCCTCACGCGGTAATGGCGGGCGAGCCGGCGGAAGGGACGGCAAAGGGGCTTCCTTTACAAACCCATGGGGCAGCCCGTCCCCACCGTGCCCCTCCGGATGGCGAGATGGGCTGTAGCAGGAACCTCGGAGCAGCGGCTGGAATGGCAGAGGCGAGCACACCTCTGTAGCAGAAACACCATAGCAGGAACCAGGGGGTGTCGCAGCAGGCAAGGAATGTTGGGTTAAAGTGTAGTGAAAAAGACCAAGGCAGCGGCAGAAAACAACGGGGCTGGGCAGTGGCAGCCGGGTTTCTGCAAGCAGCTGCCGCGTGCAGCCTGGAGATGCACCCTCCGGGAAGGGTTCAGGGTCCCGGGCTTTTCCTGACGCACCCGAGTAGATGGTGAGGGCCCTTTTCCAGTGAGGTTGGGTGTTAGTAAGGTCCCAGTTCAACGGCCGCTCCTCTGAGCAGAGGTTCACTCATGGTAAAGAAGAAGCAGTACGGGGTAGGACTCTGCTGTGGCAGTGAGTTCTCCCCGCAGTAGCAGCAACTCAACCGTTCCCCTTGGATCTGAGAGCTAGAGAGAGGGTGAGGAGCCGAGCCCAGCCCCAGACCCCCCAGCCAAAATCTCATGGAATCTCTGCCCTTCCTGAGAGAAAACTGCCCAGGTAAGAGAGTAGCCAGCTGCACCCTTGTCCCCTCCTTGGCCACTTTTTTTGTCTCTTAAGTACTGGTTGTTATCATCTCTTAGGCAACAAATAGGACAAAATTCCTTGAGAGAAGGAAAAAAAAAAGTAAAAATCCTAATCTCCAACACTCCTGCTGCAGGTCTCAGGCAAGGGTCACAGCTGATCTTTTGCAACCTCTTCCTCTGCCAGATGTCAAGCAGCAGAACTTGCCTCCCGGACAGGGGTCTGCTCTGGGACCAGGCTCTGTGCAGGCAAGTCCTCTGCCCCAGAGGTGCTGGAAGAGCTCCTTAGAAAACAGGAAACTATTCAACCAGAAGGAGCAGTGAAACATTCCCTTATTCTGCGATGTTTGTTGTTTTAGGCTCTCCCAGCCAAGCGGCTCAAGCTGAACGGCAGCCCGGCTGATCCCTCCGAGCCTTGGGGCCGTTCCTCCAGGCCTTGCAGCGAGCCCAGCCCAACCCAACGCGGCCACCACCCACGAGAGATGCAGGACAGCGTGGCTTTGCAACCCGGACGCCAAACGCGCTGCTAATGAGAGCTCAGAGGGGATGAGGAGGCTCAGAAAAGCTTGATGCATCCCCGTTACCAGCCTTCCCTCCAGCAGCAGAGCATCTCTGCTTCCTGGTGTGTGGATGGTAAACTGAGGCAAGGCAGGTGTGTTCCAACTCAGAGGTGAAAATGGCTTCTGCCAGTGCTTTGGGTAGGGACCGGCGCTCCAAGTCTGGCATCTGGGCAGGTCTCCAAGCCTCACAGATGCTCCATGCCCCCAAACCAGGATGTCCAATCCAATGGGCACTTCGCTGGGGACTCCTGGAGAGACAAGGCTGAGCTCTGTGTCACTCTGGAAGACCTAGTGAATGGTCCCACTGACCCTCGTCAAGCAGCAGAGGTTGTGGCTGAAAGGACAGACAAAATTGTCAGCAGGCAACAGTGGAGGGTGCTGATCCTGCATCCCTCTGCGACTGCGTCACCCATGCTCCAGAGCTGCAGCAGCTGCCAGGCAGGGCTGAGCGTGTGCCAGCAAAGCCTTTGGCAATCAATGGCTGTGGGACCCGTGCCTGTGGCCAAGATGTGTCCCAAGATGCAGCTATCGCTGGGATGTGTGACTGTTCACAGCAGCGCCCTGGCGAGCAGCCAGGCTGTGCCAGCCCCAAACGTGCCTCAGCCTGAGGAGGGTGGCGTTGGGGCTCCCTGTGGCTAGGCCGGGGGAGCAGAACCCAGAAGGGGTCCCCCAGCTGCTTGTATGTAGAAGCAGAGCTGCTTCTGCTGGGGGCTGGATGCAGAAAGCAGCAGGCACTGCTGGCAGTCTACAAGATGGACTTGTGTTTGGCTTCAGGAGCCACAGGAGATGCCAGGGAGAAGCTGAGGAGCTGCATAAGTAGGCACTGCCAAGGCTGCGGCCACACTGCAGGGACAGGAGCACCCCTGGGTGCCACGCCACAGCTTCCCAGGACCGCTGCAGTGCAAAGGCCTGTCCCCATGCCCTGGGACACTCAAAGGTGTCACAGCTACAGGAACAGGTGTGAAAAGCCTCAGTCCAGGGTTTGCTGCTGGATACGGTGTTGGCGATGGTGGTGGCATTGGTGGGGGCATTGGTGTTGGCACTGGCACAGGCCAGGGCACATGGGAGAGGGACAGCAGCTGGGCAGTAAGAGAGGACAATGCCCTGCCTGTGACCTGAGCTGCCAGGCAGATCTCCTTCCTACCCTGTGACATGAAAGATGTGCAGGCTTTGTGTTTACTCCTCTGAAAAAGAAATCTTCCTCCTGAAAACAAAACCTTTTGTGTGCAAATGCAGCCGTCTGCAGGTTTGTTTTTATACAGGAAACTTTGAACCAGAGGCTGCGGCTGGTTTCGTTTTGACTTGGGATTTTCAGCTCATGGCAGTATTTGGAAATTGAGCTGCTTTCCAAATTTGGAGGCTGGGTTTTCACATCACTGTTGTGTGGCAGCAGTGTCCAGGGCTTCCTGTTGCTGTCCCTCTCCCTGTCTGCGGAAAGCTTAGCCCTGCCGAGGTGGGGATGGGTGCCCTTTGGGGGAAGGCTGAATACCTTGAGTGGCAGCTGAAATGTGTGACCCTCCTTTGTGGGACTGGCAAAGGCTGGGTGCAGAACTCCTCCACCATGCGCTGCACAGCGGTGCAGGAGCCCACTGCTCCCACGCGAGGCTAAGCTGGGCTCATCCTGCCAGCCTCCGGCAAGGAGATGGGACCTGTGAGATCCGGACCTTGCTCGCAGCTGGGACTGAAGGAGACAGGAGCCCTCACACTCAGTGCCATGGCTATTGCACATCCATCAAGGTGGGAGTAGGAGCACCTTGGGCCCTGCTCTCAGCTCTCCTCCAAACCCACTGGCAAGACCCTTCTCCTTGCCCCCAGGGACCAGCTGCCGCCCGTTCAGCAGGGTGAGGATAAGTGCCATTCTGGACAAGCTCTTGGAATGCTCTCCACCCCCTGAGCCAATGCACCAGCTCCTCTCCATCTCCCCTGATGAGGGACTGAGGGGGCCAGAATGACTTCACTCCAGGATGATGCCTGCTCTCACGGGGCTCAGGGCAGCAAAGCCTTTGGCAATCACAACCCACAGACACCTTTAGGGCTGGTGCATGGGCTGGATGCCTGTGCTGACTTCATCACTGTCCTGGGGCTCTCCCTGTTCCTCTTTGCAGCAGCAGCACAAAGGGATGCTCACCACCACCAAGGGTCCCCAGCATCTGGCTGAACCTGCAGCATGTGGGACAAACTGGCAAGGTGCAGGGAGGAGTGAGCCATGCCCAACCTGCAGTGCTGGTACACAGCTCCTGCCCCCGGGGTGCAGACCCTTGCCCTCAAGGGGCCACAGGAGACATCCCTGTCCAGCTGATCCCTCCTCCCCAGCATCCTGCAGCTGAGAGCTGGGCGAGCCCAGGCGCGCCTTCCCGCTGGTCCAGCCCAGACTTGAACGTCAGGGCTGTGCACAAGCAGAGTAAACGGGCGAGTGTGAGCGTGCCAACTTGACACCGCGCGCGCCAGGCGCGCAGGAACGGGCTGTGGACCACGCCACGGACAGCCACCAGCTGAGGTACGGGTCCGTTCCTTGTCCCCCTCCCTCTTCCAGACGCGTGGTCGAAGCTGGGATGTGTGCAGTGGGGAAAGGAGAGCGGAGCCTCCTGTGCCGTGGCACGGTGCAGGCAAACCTGATGCCACAGCCTCGAGGGGGGTGGCAGGGCATGGGCAGCCTCGGAGCACAGCCATGCCAGGAGCAGAGCCTGGCACTCGGTGGCTGTGCCTGCGTGGGGGGAATCTCGTGCCTGGGCCCCTCGCCACGGTGCGACAGGAGCGGGCACTGGGAGCTGCTTCATGGCTACTTTTTGGCTCCGTACGCATGGCATCCTTGCAGCATCGGGTACCCTTGCTGCCAGCCTGTGCCAGCACTGCATCACAGGGTGGGAGCAGAGCCCCACAGGATTCCACAGGCTGCTGGCGACAGGGTGGGTGATTTTGGAGCCAGGTGCTGCCCCAGCACTACTTGCAGTAAGTCCGGGGCCGGCTCTGTCCAGGCTGCTCTCAGCCCTCCCTAATGGGTGCCTGTTGCCTGGTCAGGGAAAGCGGGGCCTGCTCAGCCCCAGGGGCGGCACCCACACCCCGGGGGTGCAGAGCAGGTCTGCCCGGCTCTGCCGGCTTTGGGCGTGCTCTGAGTCACCGCAGCCCTGCACTCCCAGCTCTGCAAGGCGCCTGGCTCGCACCCGCAGGCATCCCGGGCTCAGCTGCCAGGGCTTCAGCAGCGGGAGGGGGGAGCAAAGAGCATCACTCAGGTGATGGCAATAGAGTCATTCCTGCCACTCCTCGCTGTCCCCCAGCCTGGACAGCGTGGCTGTGCCCTGCCCTGCAGAGGGGTGACGTTCTCCACTGCCTGCCTGCCCTCCCACCTCTGCAAAAGGGGAAGAGCTCCAAGCTATCAAAGTGTGGGTCAGGAGGCGGCAGCGGCACTGGCAGGGCTCCATGTGGGAATGATTAAACATTTGCAAGGGGTTGGAGAAGGAGCATCCCAGTGCTCTAGGGTGTAGGGTTGGAGAACCATGGCGTGTGAACCTTGCAAAGCGAGAGGTCCCAGCAGCACCTGCATCCTCTGCAGGTTCTGCCCTGGGAGCAGCCTGTTCCTCTTGTTCCTCCCTCGCAGCCCTGGGCAGCACTCGGCACCTCAGAGTGGCAGAGAGGAGAAATTGTTGCCTGGGGCAGTTCACAGTGCTGGTGGGCACTGGGAGGGAATGAGGGACGGGGACCAAAGGGTTGGTGTTGGCCTGAGGCAGGGCAGGAGCCCCAGAGCTATTCCCAGCCCCATCTCAGAGGTACCAGTACCCTATATCATGTGGCCCTTGGGCATATGTTGTCGTAGGATGCCAGGTTGGATGAACAGAATCCTGCTCAGGAAGGGATGGCAGAGCTCCCACACAGATGTCAGGGCTGCATGTCGAGACAGCGGTAGAGGCTCCTCTGGGCAGTGACAGCATTGCCCACAGCACCAGGTCATGGCTGTGCCCTCTGAGTGACAGGTCAAGTCCCTCTGGGAGTGTCCTCAGCCACATGCTGTCCCCTGACAGGGGTCCTGCAAGGCTCTGCCCATGCCCAGCCCTGGGAGCATCCCCTGCCACTGTCACCTCACACAGATCCTGTGACACAACTGGGACCTTTGGCTGAGGTGGGCACTGCTGCCCATCCTCACCCCAGCAGGTGCTTTCCAGGGAGGTCTTGACTCCCTCCAGGTGTGCAGGACCATGCTCAAGTCTGGAAGATGCCTCAGCAGGGACAAACCCAATGCTGCCAGCTCCATGCCCAGGGCACCTGGAGAGGAGGCCAGTGCATGGAGTGTGAAGTGGGTGGACCCTGCTCTGCTCTGGGGTTGGCTCTGCTCACGAGGACAGCCCAGGGGCTTTGCCAGGCAGGGCCTTTGCCACTGCACTGTGGCTATTGTCCCTCACCTCAGCATAAGCAAGACCCGACACCACAGTGACAGGGATGCTGTCAGGGGTCCTCTTTCCCATCTCTGCTCCTGGATGATCCCCCTGGAGCACAGGGCATGAGCATGTCCCATGCTGAAGCTCTGCCCCTTGCCAGAGGCAGTGGCTTGGCTGCACAGCCCCAGTCCCCTCCCAGCCCTGGCCGGCCGAGCTCTGCAGCCATCCCGGGTGGCGGGGCGTCCCCATCCCCCTGCGCCTTGCGGTAGCGTTCACTGCTTCGCGGAAAATGTGATGACTCGGCAGCCCCTGAGTTTCCAGGCCTGGTTCCAGCTGCTGGGTGGAGAAACTTCTGCAGTTGTCTTTGGGTTTGGCACAGCCGAAGGCTTCACTGTCGGGGGGACTGGAGGGGAGATCTGGTATCCGCAGCTGAGGGAGGGCTGTCTCTCTGTGCCCCTACCTGAGGTGGCACGGTGTCACTGGGGTGGCCGTGGAGAAGGCAGTGCTGGCACAGGATGAGCAGCTTCTGTCCCATGTGGAGGCTGCTGAGCCCTGCGGCGCCAGGGATGGGGCCCGGGCTTGGCTCCCAGCAGTGCTTTGGGCTGTTTGCACTGCAGCCACAGCGCAAACTCTCTGAGCTCAGGGAGCACAGCCACTGGGACCCGAGGTTAAATAAGCGGGGCTGGTATACACATGTGTTCCCATGGCAGGGGGTGACAGCTCGCTGTGCCACCAGGACATGCAGAAGCTGCAAAAGCTGCTGGGATGTCTCCTGGTCCATGCTCAAAGGCCAATCCCATCCTGGTGGGCAGCAAAGCATCCCCCGAGCCTGTCCTCGTGCCGAGTGAGGTTACCTCTCCTCCTGGTTGGGGAGGTGCGGGGCAGTGGCACAGCACGGCAGCAAGATCCGAGGGGACAGACACTGTGTTCCAGGAGTCGCTGCTTGGCTGCCCAGCCCAGAGACCAGAGCAGGCAGAACAGACCCTTTGCTCCTTGGGCAAGCCAGTGTCCAGAGAAACTGCCTCAGTGTGGGAGTTGTGTCCCCGTGCAGGGCTGCAGCAGCAAAGGTTGTGACTGGAGGTGGAGACGGCTGGCTTTGCAGAAAGGCTGGTGCAGGGGCACCGAGGCTGTGCCCAGGCAGGTGCAGTAAGTACAGACAGACTCAGATTCTCTACAGCTAGGCCAGGCAGACACAACCCAGCTGGAGTGTCCCAGGACTCCAGTGGCTGGGTTTGTCCTCTTGTTGGCCTGAAGCTGCTCTTTGGTATGCTTTGAAGCTGCAGGAGCCCCACCTTGACTCTGTAGCCTGGAAAAACCTCCTGTCTGTGCCACTGCTGTAGGGGACACTGCCTTTGACACTGGGGGATGCAACATCTCTTTCCAGGGTTTTCCTTCATAATTAAGGGTCCCTCCTATCCCCTGTCTCTGGATCACAATTCTTAGCCCAGCAAGGCTCTCCATCCTCACCTCCAGTCCCTGCTTCATCAGCCAGGGGCTCCTTGAATTCAACTCTGCCATCATCTGCCACACTTCAGGGACACCACAGTCCCCAGCACTGCTTGCAGTGCCTCTATCCCAGCCACCCTCCAGGTGACCCTCCAGGCTGCTCATGACAGCAGATGCTCCCGATCCACAGTGTGGTCACCTGTGCTGGCAACCTGCACCCCACAATAGATCTGCATGGGGACATCCACTGAAAGCCTCTTTGCAAATGTGTTTTGGGGACCAGCCAGCTATAACCTCCTTGATCCTGCCCTGGGCCCCTGGGTAAACCTGGCAGACCCTCACTGCAGCGAGGAGCTCCAGCCTCCTCCCAGCTGGCGGCAGCTGCCCAGTTCTGGAAAGGGGCCTTTAAAAACAGTCCCTGGCCCACCAGAGATGGCAGCAATCAGGCCCAAATCTCCTCCTGTCTCGTTTCTGGGGAGGTACTCCATGTCAGGGGCTGGACCTCACCCCCAGTACCTGTGAGCACTCGCCTTGCACTCAGGTCAGTGGGGGGTGGCCAGCTGCCCATCAAGCCAGTGTCCAGCAACAGGGATGGGTATCCCCAGAGCTGGCTGTGGCACTGGTTGATGGGTCAGCCTCATCACCCCAGGTGCTGGTGGATCTCAGTCCCAAATGCTTATCAGGGGATCTCTAAGAGCCAGAGCTCTTACCCTGGACATCCGTCACTTGAGCAGATGCACCTGCACCCACAGCATTTTTGGCATTCAGCCCTTGGAGCTGTGAGCATTAAGGGTTAAAAATCTCACCTGTGCTGGAGCCAAGGCATTGCCTTCTGCTCCCACCCTGACCTCTTTGTTCAAGGTGCAGGGGAAGGATAGGTCTGGAGACAGAGTGACACGAAGAGGCTCTCTGGTGGTAGAACTGTACCTTTCTGCTGGGGGAATATCTGAGCCCTCACTGCTGGGGGAATATCTGAGCCCTCACTGCTGGGCTGAGCTGCAGGGCCAGGGCTCCTTTATCCTCAGCCCACTCCAGGCAGGGGCCTCTGCAGAGACGTGACTGTGACCATGGACCCGGACTCCTGGCACCCGTCCCATTTGGCCGGGACCTGGGAAATTAACTGTTGCCCATGCAAAGGGAAGGGGATTCATGTTCTCTGTCCCCTTTCCCAGCTGGCTCCATCAGCCTGGGGGTTGTCAGAAGGGTTGGCATATGGACCGGGGTTGGAGATGGGTCCTAAACCAGGTCCCCTGTGTCCCTCTCTCTTCTCAATTGCATGCAAGAGCTGGAGCTTTCCTGTGTCTTTGTCCAGATACTGGGGGTTGTTCTGTCTGTCACAGGTCCCACCTGACAAACTTCGGAGTCTTTTGTCGAGGGATTCTGGTGTTCCACAGGACAGGTGGGGGATGTGTCCTACTCTGACAGCTTGGTGGCTCACAGTAATGAGCAGAGCTTGAATAGTCTCCATAGATGGCCGTGCTGGCCACTGGGACAGACTCCCACGGCCACAAAGGCTGTACTGGCTCCCAGATTGATGCATCACTAAACCTCTTCCAGCACTGTCCCAGATCCCCAGCGCTGATGTGAAGCCAATGGCATCTCCGCTCTGAATGAGAGCTGGCATTCTGCCACGCATTGCACAGCCAGCGCAGAGCACCGCAGCGCACGGCCCTGCACGCAGCCCGGGGGCACAGCCTGATCCCCAGGGCAACACCCAAAGTACAGCGCCTTCCCACCCGGGCACCGGGCACAGCTCGCTTCAGCCACCCCGTCAGAGGGGCAAAGCATGGTTTGGGCACCTCTGTGCCCGCGAGATGTCACGCCCAGGAGCTTCTCATAGTGTGCACTCTCCCCGCCGCAGGCTGCGAGCTGCCGTGCCAGGGGTACGGCACAGAAACACCCCAAATCCCTGCCCCTCGGCGTACCCAAACACCCGCCCCCCAGCCGCACCTGCGCCGGAATTAATGCACACAGAGCTGAAGGGTGCCTGAAGGTGCGGCACAGAGAGACCTGAGGATGCACAGCACCCCACGGCCACACTCGTGCTCTCGCTCCCTCCAGCATCCCAGCCCACCGCTGCGCCCTCCTTCCCTCCCTCCCCTCGCTGGGGGCTGGTTCGGGCGCTCCCTCCCAGCCTGGGGCCGCCATCAGTCCAGTCCTGTCTCCTCCCCTCCCGCCCCTCCCGCTCCTCCCGCCCAGCTCCCGGAGCTCCTGCTGATGCCAGAACGGGCTCCAGCCCCGCAGAACGCTCGCCGCAGCGAGGTCCCCCGGGACCCCGGCCAGCAGCGAGCCTCCCATCCCCAGCCGGCAGCTCTGCCCGCAGCCCGCAGCCGCTCTCTCCGGGCCAGCTGCGGAGTCCCCGCAGAGGACACGGACCCGCGGAGACAACAGCAAATGCGCCCAGCGAGAGGCAGCCGCCCCCGCTGGGCTTCTCCCGGGCCGGAGGCGAGCTCTGCCCTCGCCCAGGGACAGCGGGCCCGGCCGAGGTGCCACGCGCTGGCCGGTCCCCATTGATGTTGTCTTGTCACCCGCGCTCGGAAAGCATGTGGGGACGCGGCTCCTGGTTGCCGTGGGACAAGGGGCTGGCTGGGGACAGCTGCTGCTAAGAAACTGTCCCCCTCCCGCCCCCCAGCTTGTCATCCCTCTGATCTGCAGCCACCGGGTCCCCCATGAGGTCACTGCTGCTGCCGCTGCTGGTGCTGTGGGTGCCGCGGCTCCCAGGGACCCTGGCAGAGGTAAGCGCTTGACTCCCCAGCCCCCGCTTTGGCTCCGCAGCTCTTGGCTCTCAGCTCGCTGCCGCGAGGGGCTGCCCCGCCGGGAAAGGACGCAGGGCTGCGGGTGCCTCTGGCCGTGCAGCTGCGCCACATCAGCGGCGTTCGCCATCCCGAGCGGCGCTTCCCCCACTGCCTCTCGCCCCAGCGCCTGGGACCGCAGCGTGTCCCCGCTGCCATGGCTGCGCGGCTCCTCGCCCGGCAGTGGCCCGGCTGCTGTTCCCAGGGTCCCCAGCCGCTTCGCTCTCCTCTCCCAAAAGGCCCGCGGTCGGGGGGGAGCCGGAACGAGTGCGCCCGGAGAACCGAGGAGAAAGAACGCCAGAAAGATGATGGTTCTGCTGTAGCTTGTTGCAGGACAGGGAGTGGGCAGGAGACATTTCCTTTAACGTGGGGGGAACTGACGCCAGTCCAAAGCCGGGCACACCCTGCTGAGAGCAGGCTGTGAGAGAACGGGTGTCCCCGCTGCCGGGGAGGGTGCTGGAGCCTCCGGGGGCTCTGTTCTAATCGCGAGGGGTGGCAGCTGGACGGACGTCTGTGGTCCCTGCATCCACTCTCCCCTTGATGGTAGGAAAGAGGTGTGCCTGTAGAGGGAATGAGATTGCCAGGCCCTGTCCAGAGCTCACTCTGTCCCTCCGTCCCTCCCTCTCCAGATCTTCTCCTGTGCCCTGGCTGGTTTGGTGGCCTCTTCCCCTGTGGGCATGGCCCCGTGTTGGTCTACAGCCTCAGGACCTGTGCAAAAGGCCAGGGCAGCCCACAAGCTGCATCTGCCAAGTCTGTCTCCCTGCCTTGGGTAAGGGAGGTGTGAGAGGTGACCCAGGCTCTCATAGGAAAAGGAGTCACAGCCCACAGATGCCATGTCAGGGTGGGACCTGTGCCTGGCCAGCCTGACCCCTGGCCTGGCACAGGCCACCTCTCCCAGGTGTTGGTCTCAGCTCAGCACCCCTCATCATGCCCCTCTCTCACTTGACACCTTTAATCCCCCAGGGTGAGGGATGCAACCACACAGCACAGGCAGGGCTGGAGGGCCAGGATGCACATGGTGAAAGAGGTAAGTCACAGGAATGAGGTTCCCAGGCTGAGGAGGGTGGGACTGTCTCGGTGCCTGGAGGGGTGAGATGAGCAGATGTGCTGGATCAGGACTCTTGAAGTTAAGAGTAGCTTTGTAAATACTCTGCTTTAGGCTAACTACAGGCTACAGATCATGCCCAGGGAAGGGAGAGAGTCAGTCCCATCCTTCTCTGGCAACCAGCTCTATTGAGGGCACTTTGAGAGACAGACAAGGCTCCAAAGCTCTCTGCTTCCACCGAGCACCAGGTGGGCTCAGCAGCAGCGCAGCCATAGGTGCCCTGCTCTGAGCCTTGGAGTTGCTTGATCAGAGTCTGTAAGGCAGCCCCACGGCTGCTGTGGGCCTGGAGCCAGCACAGTGCCCACATGGCATCAGCCTGTGCCAGTGAGAAATCTCCTGGATGATCCACAGGCACCTGTCAGGGCATGAGGTGTACCTGCGTGTAGTGTCTGTGATGTGGTTAGTGGGAACATGAGCAGTGCTGGGGTCACGGGCCTCTGGCTTATTTTAGGTACATTTGTGCTGCAGATGTGAGGAAGGTGACAGAGGGAGGCAGGTGATGAAGCTGCTGGAAAGTCAAGAGAAGCAGAGAAACATGGGTTGAGAACTCATACCTTCAGGAGATAAGAAAGAACCCGCAGTAACAAACCATCCCTGCTTGAACTCCAGGCAGGGCACAGACCTGTGGGTTGCCTTCAGGTCAGCTGTGCCTCGTGCTCTGCGTGTCTGCTGACATGAGGGTAGACCAGGGCAGGTGGCCCAGGTATAGACACCTCACTCATGGGCACCCAGCTACATTTAGCTAACCCTTCCTGAGCAGTCTGATCCTAAATATGCACTTGAACTTCTCAGGGATGGCACTGAGAAGGCCTTTCCCAGGGGCACTACATTTGTGTCCATCTGATGTCCTCTGGTCCCTTTGCCCTCACCAGCAGGCTCAAAACCACAGCACTGCATGGAACAGAAGTTGCACGTAGTTCTAAAAGTGTTCAGCTCTGGGAAAGACAGACACAACTCCTGAGCAGTGCCAAAGGTGTCCCTGCCCTGAGCTCACCCCACTCTGCTCTTCCCTGGCTGTGTAAAGAGTGCCCCTGGGCAGACCTCTGGGGCAGTCATTGTGCTTGGTTCATGCTGTCTCACTGTGCCAGACCCCATGTAAACCTGTCATAACATGCTGCACACCATAAATTTTAAGTGCTAATTATTACCCAAATTACTCTAGTAGCACTAGAGGTGTCCTGGCATTTTCCAAAGGCTAAGAGCAACAGAGAACTCATGGACATGCCACTTGGGGAGTTGGGTTACTGCTGGACTTGGCAATGCTGGGGGAACAGTTGGCCTCAATGACCTTGAAGGGCATTTCCAACCTAAATGATTGCACGATTGACAGCAAGGCTGAGGATGTGGGTGTGTAACAATCTGCTGGAGACATTGGGAGGCAGAGATGGACCTTGCCCTGGTCGCACCACCAGCTTGGCCCTGACAGACAGGCTCTGCCTGGCTCCTGTTGTGTAGGTGGTTCCTGAGTAGCTCTAAGGGCAGGAATTCAATGGCAGTTTCGGCCACTGAGCCACCAATTAGGCCAAGCCCTGTATGCCACTTCCCTGTTCCCAGACACTCTCCGTTGGGATGCCACAGCACTGGCCTCACAGCCCCAGCTCACTGACCTTGCTGCTGCAGCACAACCAAGGCAGGGACACGCCTCAGCAGGGGCTGGGGCCCGTCTGGTCCCCATTTCCTCCATGTATGCAGTGTCACACTCTTCCCATGTCATCTCTGAACTGGGCAGGATGGGGACAACTCATTGTCTGGATCCCCCCAAAGCAGCCTTTGCCCCCTCCTCTGTCACAGCCCACACAGAGGCAGAGACTATTGCAGGGACCATAATGGTCCACCTGCCATATCCATTCTGCCCCCTAACTGGCCACTGTCTTGCTTCTCCATGGTGGACCCAGAGCCTTCAACATATTTTTGGAGAGCTCAAGCCAACCAAAGTGATGAACAATGGGTTATACCCAGACAGGAAACTTCTCTGCCTTAAACCAGGACTCTCTGGACATAGCACATGATGACCTGCAGCCTTCTGGTCTTTCTGCAGTGGAGCAGATGCTCCATGCTTAGGAATGTCTCTTTGACATCTTCCTTTGACCTGAGTCCATGAAGGTTTCTGAATGTTCTTGTGTTTCCCAAAGGCTGTTCAGAGCCCTCGGGGTCAGGGTGGTGGCCGGTGCCTGATGTACCCCAGCAAGGGTGGGTGGGCTTTGAGCTGGCCCTGCAGGCTGGCACCCAGCACCACCAATCCCTGCTGAGAATTTCCGATTTGCCTCTGCAGGCACCCTCCTGAATGTCAGTGTGAGTGACCATGACCGGTCAGACTCCCTCCTTCTGTCCTGGGATGAGCCAGAGGGAGGTGCCAAGGGATATTTGCTCGCCCTCTCCTCCCTGGGGTCAGGCACGCTGCTGCAGAATGGGTCTGCTGGACCCAACACCACCAGCTTCTGGTTCCATGGGCTGACCCCTGGCACGCGCTACGAGATCGAGGTGACAGCCACGCTGGCCTGCATGGACACCACCAGCCAGACCATCACAGCACAGACAAGTAAGGGCTCCCCAGGACCTCAGTGCTCCTACCAGTGATCGTTGTGCTGCTTTGGAGGGTGTTGTGCTGTTTGGAGTTCTACTAGTTTGTGGGGAGGTTGGGCTTTTCCTCACTTTCACAAGAACTAGGGTCCTTCCTTAGTCCCCAGAGTCCCAAGGGTGATTCCCTCATCCTTGTGGAGGAAGGGTCCTGCCCCTGCTCCTTGTATGGGCTGGGTTCATGCTGTGCCTTCTTCTCCTCCTATAATAATGAGCTAATGATGAACCAGCCCATGATGTGGCTTGCAGAGAGCTGAGGGGTCATGCCTGGAGGTCTAGAAATAGCTACAAGCTGTTGGAAGGAGCATCTGCTCCACAGTTTTGGCACATCTCTGTCAATCACTGCTCACCCCCAGGCCTTGCTCTGTGCCAAGGGCTGGGGAAGGGGACAGGGCTGGTGGCTCTACAGCTCAGGTGGGGATGGCAGCCCTTGCCTACACCTCTCCAGAAGATCCTTGAGTAAATCAGTGCACGTGAAGGTGGGAAACCTAGCAAAGGAGAGTAGAGCTGGAGGGAGGAGATTGGACAGTGGAAGGGCTGGTGTCAGGCAGCAGTGGCAGAAGCAGAACCTGGTTCTCACAGAAAGGCAGGTGGCAGGACCCACAGGGCCAGCAGGAACAGAGGTCCTGTCAGCAGGTGAGCTTCCAGGTGATGATGGCTTCACCTTTGTGTGTTGGCCCTGACCAAGCCTCCCTGCTCAGTTCAGAGTAACTGCTGGGACTGATCCAAGGGAATGGTGCAGCCCACAGAGCCCATGGGAGGTTGGTGAGCGGTCAGGGAGGTGATGGGGCTGTGCTTGGGGGATCCTTGCTGGAGCCCATCTGCTCTGGAGACAGGGTGAGAGAGCTGGGGTGGTTCAGCCTGGAGAAGAGAAGGCTCCAGGATGTCCTTAAAGGGCCTTTTAGTACCTAAAGGGCATTTGAAAATAGAGAAAGAGGGGCTTTTTACATGGGCAGATGGTGGCAAGACAAGAGCGGAGGGTTTTAAACTGGCAGAGAAGTTTAGATCAGATCGTAGGAAGAAATTCTTCCCTGTGAGGGTGACAAAGCCCTTGCACAGGTTACCCAGAGAAGCTGTGGCTGCCCCGTCCCTGGAAGTGTCCAAGGCCAGGCTGAATGGGGCTTGGAGCCACCTGGTCTAGTGGAAGATGTCCCTGCCCATGGCAGGAGGTGGAATGGGATGAGCTTTGAGGTCCCTTCCAATCCAAACCATTCCAGGATTCGGTGATTGGGTCCTGGGAAGCTGGCTGGCAGCACCTCACTGGGCAAAGGCAAGTTCCACCAGCCCGTGAGCAACTTGCCAAGTCAGGCACTCCCAGGCAAGCAGCCAACAGTGCCTGTGCCATGTCCGATGCAGGTCCGTCACCTGTCCGCAACCTGAGCCTGAGCAGCGGCGGGAGCTCTGCCTCGCTGCGAGCGGCCTGGGCACACGGGCACGGCCAGCGTGACGGGTACCGCCTGGGCCTGTGGCACAGCGACTCCCAGGCACTGGTGAGGAACGCGTCCCTCCTGCCCAGCGCCTCCACCTTCCTCTTCGACGGGCTGCTGGCTGGCAGTGAGTACGCCTTGAAGGTCAGCACGCTGGCTGGGTCCAGGCAGGCCAGCACCAGTATCCACCAGTGGACAGGTAGGGAGTGATGGGTGTGCCTGCCCAAGGAGGAAGGGGTGGTAGAAAGGGTTTGGCAGGAAGTGCCGGGCTGGCAAGGGGAGGAGATCTCCAGGCTTGGGATGGGGAGCTTGTGTGTGGTGGGGAACAGCTTTTTCACATTCCCACTGTGAGCCGAGTGCCTGGGGTAAGGGGAAAACGCTGCGCCTTGGGCCTGCCTTGCAGCACCCGCAGCTTGGATTTGTGTGTTCCCAAGGGAAAGGGGCAGTCTGGGGATCCTGGATCTCTTGGCTGCTGAGAGCTGCAGGAATTGTGCAGTACCCAGTCTGCCACCCCTCTGCCCTGCAGTCTGAAAGAACATGACAGTATGGAGGAACCTCAAGGGCCCCCCGACCTGTGTAGGAGGGGGCACGGGAGCAGTAGAACCCTACCAGACCTTCAGTCTCCATGCCATAGAGAGCAGCCATGGTCACAGGGGCCCCTGGGGAGACAGGAGGGTCCAGGGACCAGCAGCCTCAGTGCTGAACCTCAGTGTGTCCTGCTCTTCCCCTCAGCTCCCTCCATCCCCACCCAGCTGAGCCTCAGCCCGAGTTCCAGCACCAGCCTCGTCGCCTCCTGGGCAGGTGCTGCAGGGGCCGCCTGGCTCCACCTTGAACTCCGCAACCTCCTCACCCAGAAGGTCAGCATGACCCTGTCAGCCAGGAGGGGCCTCACCAGCTACACCTTCCAGCATCTCCATCCCGGCACTCAGTACTGGCTGGGGCTCAGCGCCACGGCTGGGTCCTACACCATAGTGGGACCCAATGCCACTGCCTGGACATGTGAGTATGAACTTGGTGGCCCCAGCTTTCTCCCTGCCTCTGAATCCAAAGGTCTCCTGCCAGAGCCTCAGGTGCACAGGGTAATTTTGCTTGGACCTGGCTGAAAGCTGCTCCAGGACCCAGCTCTGGGGCACTGCTATAGTGGGGCCAATGAGTCCCTTTAGCAGGTGGATCCCCTGTGCTGGCCTGCTTCTCCCTGGGATGCAGTGGGAGCGGCCTGTGGTCTCTCCCCAGGCAGGAGGATGGAAGGACAGCAGATCTCACTGGTGTTCCGTGCTGCTGGGGCTTGGCTCTCATGTGCCTCAGGGCTGTACAAGGGCAGCAGAAGAAATGGGGCAAGAGGACAGCAGTTGAGCTGGTTTGAACTGGAGGCCTCTGGAAGGGCTTACAGAAGAGCAAGAAAGACTTTTTACATGGGCAGATAGTGATAGGACAAGGGATGAATGGTTTTAAACTAAAGTAGGAGAGATTTAGATTACATGTTTGGAAGGAATTCTTCCCTGTAAGGGTGGTGAGACCCTGGCACAGGTTGCCCAGAGAGGCTGTGGCTGCCCCATCCCTGGAAGTGTTCAAGGCCAGGTTGGATGGGGCTTGGAGCAACCTGGGATAGTGGGAAGTGTCCCTGTCCATGGCAGGGGTGTGAAATGAATGAGCTTTAAGGTCCTTTCCAATACAAACCATTCCACAATTCTACGATTCTATGAAATGGGTTTTTGGTGCTCTTTGATTGCTGTCAAGGACATGTTGTGGTAGTACCTGATAACCTCATCCTGGTGGATGGTCCCAACATGATGGGTGCTGTGCAAATATAGCCAAGGAATCCAGGAGCCTCTGGCGGGTCAAAACAGTGAGGGCAGCCCTCCCAGAACTCGCTATTGCACCATTCCCCCAGCCCACTCTCTGCTCTGGCCTCAGGCTGATGAAGGCCCTGAAAGAGGGGGACTTTGCTGGTGACACCCTGTTCATAGCCCAGTAAAAAGTTCCAGTCCTGAACTTGCTCTCCCAGATGTTTGCAGGAAGTCCTGGAGGGATATGGAGAGGGCAGAGCAGATTCGTGCCAAACACCAAGATAGTGTTGGTCCTCAAATGATGGAGGTGCCAAGCTGCAGACTCAGAGCTGCTGTGGCCAGTGACTCGTCCTGGCACTGGCCAGACACTGGTCAGGGATATGCTGGGAGGAGCTGGGTGCCACCAGGTGTCAAGTCTCCAGCTTCTTCTTGCTCCACCTGCCAGCCCAGGAAGCTGGAGCCTGCTCCCTGCTGACTCTGCAGATGGGATTTTGGAGGGCCTCCAGAGCTCCAGCTGGTTTGTTTCTGCTCTGAAGTGAGGCTGATCCCCGTTGCCGTCTGCGGCTCTGACCTGCTCCACTGAACAAAACTCCCCCAGCCAGATGCACAAGCCAGGGACGTCTGGCCAGGAGTTTGGTCCAGGCCAGTTCCTGGGAATATCAGTAAGCTCATGGTGGGATGTGAGTGGAGGGAGACTTTTAGGAATTTCTCAGCGAGGCTGCCAGCTTTGTCTGGACTCTGTTAGTCCAGGAATGCTTGTCTGGGGAGTGGAGATGGCACGCTCCAAAAGGATGTCTAAGGCTGGACGTAACCCTGCCAGAAATGAGGCTCAGGATAGTATGGGGTACAGAGTACCCCATAATCCTGACTCACACAATCCTATTCCCTTCCAGACCCCCTGAGCCCTGGCAATGTGACCCTGAGCAGTGCAGAGGAGCAGAACTCCTTGCAGGCTCGCTGGAGTATCCCAGCGGGACAGAGGGACTTCTACCTGGTGACGCTGCGAGAGGGAGAGGACAGTGTTCCAACGAGGAACATCTCCGTTGGTGGGGACAATGATCACGTCACCTTCCACGGGCTGAGCCCTGGCAAGCAGTACTCTGTCCAGGTGGTGGTGGTGGCAGGGCCGTACAGGGCATCAGCACACAGCACAGCAGCCTGGACAGGTGAGCAGAAAGCCCATGCATGGCCCTTGAGGCTGCCTGATGAAGGGGCTGCTGCCTGGAGGGGGCTTGGGGTGAGGCAGGCACAGGGACAGGGCACCTGTGACACCTGGCTTCAAGAGCAGGTTGTGGATCGGAGCAGCAAAATCTGCCTTACCACAGTTCCTGGTGAGGGTGGGCTCAGAGGTCCTGGGCAGGCTTGTGCCAGCAAGTGTCAGGCACAAATCAAGACCAGATCCTGCTTCGTGCCTTCTGGACTCAGCATTTGGCAGGTTGCAGGCAGCTTCCTCCCTTCCCCTCACCGCGTCTGGGTGGGTGGGCAGGAAAGCACCACCAGCCCCCCCAGATCAGCATCTCCCTGTGCCCAGTCTCTCCTGGGTGACTTGTGGAGCCATGGTTGGTGCTGTCCCAGAGCTGCCACTCTGGGAAGGGGCGATTGGAGCTGTACACAGCATGAGGAGGTGCCCACCCAGCCCATGGTGCTGGGGGCACTAAGAGCTCTCCCTGCAGCCCCCGCTGCCCCTCTGTGGGATGGAGACAACTGCAGTGCCACAGAATCAGAGAACTGTTAGGGTTGGGAGGGACCGCTAGAGATCATCTAGTCCAACCCCCCTGCTCTAGGGTCACCTAGAGCAATTCGAAAAGCAGAAAATATTTAGTGAAAGCAGTCTTCCTGCCTGATGCACTGCTCTATGTCATGCCGTCCTTGTCCCTTGCAGAACCACGAGCACCATCTGGCGTGAGCCTGTCCAGCCAGGGTAGCCCCCACCGCTTGCTGGCCAGCTGGGAGGAGGCAACTGGGGAGGGCTATCTGCTGGCCCTCAGCCTCGCAGAGCACCCTGTGAAGAACAGCTCCTTGCTCAGGGGTGTCACGAGCTTCACCTACGAGGGCCTCCACCCTGGGACCCTCTACACCTTTGAAGTCAGCACTGTGGCTGGTCCCTACACATCCTCACCCCAGTGCATCTCCAACTGGACATGTGAGTGCCACAGCCCCGGGTTCCCGCTGGATCCTGCCCTTCCCCCTGATGCCATACCTCAGGGCACTGACAGCACACGTCTTCTACAGCTTCATGCAATAACTGGGCAAAAGGCTCAGGAGGAGGCAGAGGTGCTGCTGGATGTGTCTGACTCTGCTCTGTTTCCCAATCACCAGGCACAAGGGGCAGCTGAGCCCAGTGCCCTTCTCCTTGGCCCACCCTCCTGTGGCACTGCTCAGGCTGCCACTGCCTTGAGCCACCCCCTCCACCACCCACCACCTCCTCCAGCAACAGAACAATTTTTTCTCTGTGCCAGTTTGAACTGTGCTGGCCCCGTCCCTGCCGGACTGGTGTGTGGGTGTCAGCAGTGGTCAAAGCACCTGGATGCAGGTTTTCCCAAGGAAGGGGCTCCTGCCCCAGCATATTCAGAGTTGCACTTCTGCCAGGTAATTCTAGACCTTTCCTTTTCTAGACCCTTTGCCCCCAGAGCAGCTGACCCTCAGCAATGGGGGCCACAGCACCTCTCTGCAAGCCTCCTGGAGAGCAGCTTCCTCTGGCAGCACTGGCTACACAGGGACCCTCTGGGAAACCAAGTCCCAGGAGCAGGTCAGGAATGTGACTGTGGGGAATGACTGGATGAATGTCACCTTGGAGAACCTGGTCCCTGGGCGACAGTACACACTGGAAATGGCTGCTATGGCTGGACCTTACAGGTCACCTGTGCGATCAGCCACCGACTGGACGTGTGAGTGTGACAGTCCTACCTCACCCTACTGCAGGTCACAACCAGCACCTGCCTGCCAGAGCAGAACGCTCACAGCGTGAGGGTGGCCCATGTGTGGGGAGGTGGGGAACCAGGGATGGGTGTGTAGACAGACAGAATGGGAGGTCAACTGGAGCCACATTCAGCCATGTTGGAAGTAAAAGGCTCTGCAGTGCAGGAGGAACCCATCACTGAACAGAAAACATTTCTAAATGTCACCCAGGGGAAAGTGGGGACCCGCTCCCATGTCTGCTGCAGAGCAGGAGCTCTGGCTGCTCTGGGTTTGGTGTGCCAGGGATGACTCCAGACCTAACCCCAGCAGGCACAGGCAGTGGAGGGTGCCCAGGACAAGTGTGTGGAGCCCCCATTCCACACCCCAGCCACCTCTCACTGCCTGGGTGTCTCTTCTCTCTCAGACCCCCTGGCTCCCACTGGCGTGACCCTGACCAACACCCGGCGCCCAATGGGGCTCTCAGCCTTCTGGGACAAGGCTTCTGGCGATGTGGACCAGTTCCACCTTCAGCTCTACAGCAAGAGCCATGCAGCACAGAGGAACACCTCAGTGGGGCCAAACACTCACAACTTCACATTCCTGGGGCTGTCCCCTGGCACTCAGTACTTCCTGAAGGTGACGGTCCTCGCTGGCCCATACAGATCCTCGTCACACTTTGCCACTGAGTGGACATGTGAGTCAGAAGTATTTCCAGTCTCTTGCGGGATGGGACATCCTGGCACTGCCTGCAAGACTAGCAGTGACACAAACTTGTCTGGGTGGAGAGAGGGCTCTGGTGAGACCTGCAGCATGCTCCCTGTCCTAGAGCACAGAGCATGTGTCATAGGTGAGGTGCTGTGCGCTAGCTGCTGGGCCCCAAAACACCTTTGTCCCCAGCTTAGGTTTTCCCCAGTCAAGTTGAACCTTCTGCCTAGACCACTGGTGATCTCAAGGCCAGCCAGGGACTGGTGGGAGAGGGATGTGAGAGAGGAAGCACAGAGGACAGGGGCTTGCCGCTCCCTGTCCATGGAGCAGAGCAGCCCACTGGGAGCTGAGTGCTCTCAGCACCTGCCTGCCGGCAGCACCCTGGGGACATGCATAGGGCAGCTTGCCTGTCTCCCAGGAGAACAGGAGATCTGGTGGTCAGGTGCCACCACTTCTCTTTCAGCCCTGTGCAGAGGTGCAGGCTGTGCCCTGGCTTCTCCAGGTGGCTCCTCCACCACCTCATGGGTCTCCATGCTCTGCTTTCCTCCAGATCCACTGTCCCTGGCTAATGTGAGTGTGCAGCCTGGCCGGAAACCCCAGGAGCTGCACGTGAGCTGGGTGGAGTCCGGAGGTGGCAGAGATCACTTGGTACAGCTCTCAGTGGCTGAGTCCCTGTCCATCATCAGGAATGTGTCTGTCCCCCGTGGAGTCACCCAGCTCGACCTGGAGGGGCTGGTGCCAGGGTCCCGGTACCGCGTGGAGATCATTTCTCAGGCTGGGCCTCATCGCATCTCCTCTCAGACTGCCATCGGCTACACTGGTAGAAACACAGCTCCCCTGCTCCCTCCAGCCTTAGACATTGTGTGGATGCCCACAGTCCTCCAGCTCCCAGCTTCATTCCCAAGCTGGAGTCAGTCCTGAGCACCCCAGGTTTGTCCCCAATGACACTGTTTCTCTCCCGCAGTCCCACTGCCTCCTCGTTCCCTGTCTGCCAGCCCCGTCAGCATGGCCTGGGCTCTGGCTGTGCACTGGGAGACTGCTCCTGGGCAGAGGGATGGATACGTGCTCAGCGTGCTCGAGGAGGGCTCCTCTGCACCGCCAAGGAACCTGGAAGCAGGGAAGGACAGCACCAATGTCACTGTGCCACAGCTGGAACCAGGAACATGCTACCTTGTTGAGATCTGGGCAGTGGCTGGACCCCACCGCTCCCTCCCCGAGAACATCACCAGCTGCACAGGTCAGCATCTGTGACATGCCTGGGTAACGGGATCAATGTTGGCACCTGGGGAGAGGAAATGAGAGGAGGAGAGGAGGAGGGCACCCTGGCCTGGTTCCTGGTGAAGCTGGCCTGTAGTCACATCCTGCCTCTCACAGCCTCCTTGTACTAAGATGGCTGCACGTTCAGAAGTGGATCTTTTCCTCTCTGACTCGTGTGCCTGTTTTTCTTCACAGTTCCTGCTGCACCGACAAACCTGAGCCTTACCAACCGAGGCAGCTCCTCAGAGCTTTACACATCCTGGAACAAGCCCCGTGGCAGGAGGGACCACTACCGCATTACTCTGTATAGCCTTAGCACCCAGAGCAAGATTCAGGTCCAGACCTCGAGTCCAGATGCCCTGAACATCACCTGGACTCGCCTGGAGGCAGGCAGCAAGTTTGCCGTGCAGGTCACTGCTGTGAAAGGCTCGTTAGAAGCCTCTTCCATCAACGTCACCCAATGGACATGTGAGTCTGATTGGTTGGGCTGGGCACAGTGCTCCAGCGTGAGCCTCCACCTGAGCCTTCCAGAGCACCCACCGCCACCTTCCCCATCCCAAGACGTGCCCACAGCTTCTATGTAATGGTCCCACCTTTCTGCTCACTGCCCTCACTCCATCCTCGACACAGAGCCAATCTCTCCATCCACCCTAGAGGCTCTGGTTATCTCCCCTGCCGCATCCAGCTGCAGACTTCAGGGGTGATATGCTCAAAGTCATGCACCCTGCCTGGCCCTTTGTGCCCAGGCTTGTCTCCAGAGGATCTCTGGTCCAGCCTGCCCACCGCCTGGAGGAACTCTGGGCACAACAGCCAGCTCTCAGTGCTGAGCAGGAGGGCTAACTGTCTCCCTGTTGCTTTCCAGATCCCTTGGCCCCTGTCAACCTCACCCTGAGCAGCCCCTCAGCCTCAGCGCTGGTGGTGTCCTGGGCAGTGGTGGGTCGAGGGGCAGAAGGCTTCGTGGTGGATGTCCGTGACGCAGCCTCCGGCACTCCCGTTGGGCACACGCTGCTGGGTGGCGATGCCAGGACTCACATCCTGAGGAGCCTGAGCCCCGGGACCCGCTACGGCGTGGCAGTGAGGGCCACGGCTGGGCCCTTCCACACCAGCACTCCCAACCTCACCCACTGCACACGTGAGTGTGATGCTCTCCTTGCAGCCGGGTGTTCTTCACCAGATCTCTCCTTCCCAGTTGAGTCAGAGACTATACTGGTGGTACAGTCTCTCTTACAGAGGTAAGCAGCCCTCCTGCTTACCTCTCCCACCCATGCGAGTGCCCAGTGCTTATTCCCTGCTGGATGCAGCATGAGGAGTCTGTGCATGATCCTGTGCCACACCCCATCCCTGGTAGCCATCCACAACGATCCACAGTCTCAGACAGCAGCCAGGGAGGAATCAGCTGCCACAGTCACAGACAGCCTGTGGGACCTGGCAGAGCTGACCCAGCTTCTGCAGCACAGGCTTGGCACAGACATGGAGCATCTCCTTGTGCTCAGCTCAGATGTGGCTCCTGGCAGTGACTTGTGTTTCCTCCCCAGGCCCGCTGCCCCCGGCTGCCCTGCGCTGGCTGAGCACGGGGCACCCTGACA